>DWJN01000874.1:0-20582 GCA_018248895.1 Carystus phorcus
ACAGTTTAAATCGCTGGCGTAGAGAATTTAAAATTCGAGGGTACGTTTGTACCAATGTATAGTACCAAGAAAGAAGACAGAATTTTTTGAATTTACACCCCTAAGGATTTAAAATAGAGGTTGCAAGTTTGTATGGAACTCGGTGGCAGAAAATAAAGTCCACGATGACTGCCGCCATTGAAATCATAAAATTAACCGATATTTTATCAAGTCCATGCTTCTATTATTTAATTTCTATTTGTATACAAAAGTAATTTATAGCAGTAATCTATACATATACATATATACAAACTTTTAAAGAAGGTTTACGTTAAAACTTTATTAGAGTTTTAATCCTTCCACGCGTGCGGAGCCGCGGGCAATTGCTAGTAGGTTATAAATACTTGATGTTTATAGAAACAAATGTATGGACTTGTAACGGTTTTCTTAGCGTTCATGACAGCCAAGTAGATGAATGAAATGCAATTGCTTATCTGGGCAGACGTTTATTTGATATATAATAATTGGGGTTGATAATTCCTAATGTCTCCTATATAACCATGGTACATATAATAAAGGAATTTACTACAAAAAGTATGAAAAATACACGAGAGATCACACGAGGGGTGAATTTTTCATTTCACTGTAAAATAAAACTGAAAGTCAGTAAGACCACTCGATAACATTTATATACCTACTCTAAACATTTTGTAAAGTACATACATAGGAATCGTCAGTTGTTAGAGAGTAATATCCTATATATTGTATAATTTATAATACAATATATACTTACTGTATATTATATTGTATTGTATTGAACAATATTCAATATATTGTATTATTTATTTTAGCTTAGACCTATTAGTTAATTAAAGGAATAACAAAAGCTCTACTAAAGAAGAATTAAAGAAACATTCATTACATTATCAGTACTCACTAGGAAGATACCATACGCTGGCATTAACCTCTTGATGCCATTGTGTTGTAACTGTGAGGCTTTAATTGAATTTAAAGGGTAATTACTATTCACATTACACCGGCAGCAGAGTTTATATTATCTAATTTACTTAATTTTGCACTTGCATACTTAGGTGCGTAATAAAAACTACCTTCCGTGTGTTTACTTAGTTATTTTGTGTAGTTTATTTCGATTTAAGTCTACAAATACCTAAGTATATGTTTGGCCAATCTAAGTCGCAAGAATTTATTGATATGTGTAAAGTGAATTAGAACTTGTATATAATTATGTTTTCATGCGAATATATCCTTGTTGATTGACATAATATAATCGAAATCATTATAATCCCGCCAAATTAAGTGTACATCAAGTCGTTAGTTGCGCTTTATAAACAGTGTTGTTTTATTTTTAGATGGATTGCAATATGTTCAACTATCATTCGTATACTAATCGAAGGAGTGTTACTGTTATAATTAGTCGAATCTGCCCGTTGTCATACAAAATTGACACGTTAAAAGAATAATTTTCATCATTAACTAAATAAATCTACAAGTTAAGTTGAAAAAATTAAAACAAAAGAATAAACCAATATTTATTTTACGAAATAATAAAAATATGCCACGTCACGAGATTGGTACTTACTTGAGAATCTACTACGTAAAATTCTGTTCAAAAGCGTAAAGTACTGGATACGTATCCATCTACCTTTGCCTTGCCTCTTTCATAATAATCAGATTTACAAAGAGTTTTATGCTACTCGTACTAAGGGTCCTTGCCAAGGCTTAACGACTTCTGTCTAATCTAACAATCGGCCAAAGCCTTAACGTGTTTACCGAACGTGCTTTCCTAGAAATTCCTTAGACTCAGTCCTCACGATAACAATGTCTATGCGGTTTTGATAGAACTGCAGTCGCGTTTTAGCTTGATTATATGGATTGCAGTGACCGCTAAATTGTGGACTGCATGCCCATTACATGCATTAAATTTGAAATCTTTAGGTAATATAAAATTGTAGGTAGATCGTACACTTTAAATATAGCTTTTTAAATACTTCGTACGTGAATATGTGACTCAAAAAAGTCATCTATGTATTCTACACGGCACTCTCTCTCATTTTGAGATCCAGAAATTACTCTGCCATGCTGCTCCAATGTGGATTGGAAGATTGGTTAGTTGCCAATCCAAATGTTAAAAGTTTTGTACTGCCCCAAGGCGTCCGACATGGCTTAACGATTGCTTTCTGCAATAATAACCGGTACTTAGGGCCTGACGTCCCCTTCGGAGCACGAAAACGCTCTAGAAATTTTTACTACTAGTGGTCACACATCCAGCTACCGGCCGCATCCGCAGTTAGTTGCTTAATTATCTCGATCACTAAGAACCGACTATAGTCACCGGACTAATGCATCTCTAATATGAGGTTAGTAAGGTGACCCAATATCCTAAACACATAAATTGAGGAATTTTAATAACAAACACTGTGTACGTGTGTGAATTAAAAACAAACACATTTACACATCCAAGCCGTATACAATCACGGCAGTCTAGATTTAATATTGCAACGCAGCTGCTCGGTTTAACCATAACACGCACACACGCACATAAATTATTATATAACACCTCGTAAATACGCTGATGTAAATATGCAGGAAATGGCCAATAACAAGAAAGTATTAATCGATACCGAGTTATGAATACTTAATTGAGTACTTTGTAAAAATATGACTTTTTTGGCAAACGTACCTCCATCAAGAATCAGTTTATGGGTGATAGTCCTATCATTACTTTTATCGATTAAAGTAAAGCTAAGTTGTTTTACGTGATTTTGAAAGGTAAATAAAAGATAAAACTATTTTTTGAAATTTAAACTACGCCATCACTTCATCAAGTTTCTACTATAAATAATTTTTGCTCTGCTATAATATAATATAATATATTAATCCTACTCTATAATATAGGATATATTTTATTCGTATTCTTGTGCTAAAATTATCGTCTATTTTAAAATCCTTCATCAACACAGTAACTTTAAGAGTTTTAACAATTGTGACATTTTCGTCAGCTTTAAGGTATTATGGAAGGGCTAAAGAAATTGCTGAAAGCGAACTTAAACTAACAATACGCGCTTACAATTATTTAATTTAGTGGCCTTTCCGATTGAATCAAGCTGTTAATTAAAAAAAAATGTTAAGAATACCTACCTACACCTACATGAATACACGAATAAATAAATTTGAATTTAATAGAAACCTCTTCTAGTATAACTAACGCAGTGGAAGTAACCGCGGCGACACGCTGCCGCTACGCCCTCAAATTGAACATAGCGTAATGCGCGCATACACTGACCGAGGCTTTAATATCAGCTAGTAGTAAACTTCAATATTGTTAGCTTTTTTTCTTGTTTAAAGTCCACACACTTAAAACACTTGTGTTATTGAATTCAAGTAACAAGCGGATTCGGCGGATTTCGTCCTGCAACATAAATAAAAAATATATAGTTACCGCACTGATAGCCACTTTGATAAAAAAAATACGGCGTATAATCTAATTTAATACAAATAGTAATTTGTAAAAACTAAAATGGGCAAGATCGAAGTAATAGGCGTCTAAAAATAAATTAAATACTTGACATAAAAAAGCGCTCTAACCAAAACAATTATAAAGTAAGTTTCATTCTTTCATTAATGAATTAGGTACATGGTATCGTCCAATTTATTACACGCAAATTATATTTAATTAATTGTATTATATGACCGTGTTCACCTCAACGAAATAAATTAATCGGTGAATTCGAATGCACTTTGCACCGCCGGCGGCTGAAATTAATGTTTTGATCAACAACCATCACTTGTGTTGTATCAATCAATTTAATTGGCTTACAACGCGTCGCTAGGTAAATGTTGTATGGTAAGCGAGAACGAATGCTTATTATATAAAATTCTCGTGTCACAATGTTAGTTCCCATACTCCTCCGAGACTGCTTGACCGATTTTTATATTCATATTCAGTAGGTCTGAGAATCGACTACTATCTTTCATACTATCTTTCTATCTTTCATACCCCTAAGTGATAAGGGTTGTCCACCCCTAACATTTTTTTTATTTTTTTGTAATGTGGCATTAAAAAATACATTCAACCCTAAATTTTCACCCATCTATCACTAGCCCCTATTTTTTAATAGTCGTTTTTTTCTACTAGAAAATACCTAGAAATAAATTATATGGCAAAACAATTTTCTTATGCAATCGATTGAGTTAAGCAACTGCGGGCGCCGTCGGTACCTGGATGGGTGACCACGAGTGGCAAAAATTTCTTGAGCGTTTTCATGCTTGGGAGGGATCCCGATTGTTATGGTAAATAGAAGTCGTCAAGCCATGTTGGAGGCCTTCGGGCGGCTTAACAACTGCCAACACTTGGTTTGGCAACTAACCCCTCCACCGGTCCGCACTGGACCATTTGTGGTGGAATATGCTCTATAGACCTTTTCATTGATGAGGAGATACCAGTGATTAGGAGTGTTGGAATTGGCCACTAACCCCTCCACCGGTCCGCACTGGACCATTTGTGGTGGAATATGCTCTATAGACCTCTTCATTGATGAGGAGATACCAGTGATTAGGAGTGGGTCGTTAATGGGTTGAAGGAAACCGAGAACGAAGTTATATCCATGTTATTGAAATAACAATCAATTGATCAGTAGAAACACAAATTAAGTTTAAAATACGCAAAAACTAAAAGTACTATTAGGCATTCTATTAGGAATCCATTAACTATTACTTTTATCATCAAATTTGTACCAGCAGTTGAAACTAACATAGTTAGTCAAGAACAATCTAGTGAGACCAAATCACATGGATTTTAGTAATTGATATATCTTAGTACTCAATCTACGGTTTAAGTTTAGTATCTCACCTTCGACGTCGGATCTCTGTCATCTGACCAGCTCACTGAACCAAATCTTTGTATTAACGTGGGTCCCCAATTCATTCGTGTCAAAGTAAAAGATCCCGTAAAATTATTACACACAGCTGAAACAATATACGTCAGTAAAAGGCTTGTTAACAAAATAAATACTAGTTCTTATCTCCGAGTAAACTATGAGACAAGTGATGGTACACAACAGCGCGACTGCTATGTTGAATAGTCGAGAAAAATTGCAGTTATTTAAATGTTTTCAATAACCCTTTTGTTTTCATTTTGGCCGTGATGGCGTTTCACACTGAAAGGCGTGAATGGTGCTCGTAATAGCGAAACTTTTATGTCTTTTGCGGTTAATCGTTTTTATTGCCATTGCCTGTGATGTAAACAATTGTTCTTTGAATTTATTTATATTTACAACCCTGCTACTGGAATCAGTTTTTAGCAGCAAACTGTAATTAGGAAACAGAGCAATAAAATATCTGCATTAGAATTGCTTCGTCAGGCTTTTCTTCTAGAGGATAGAGATCTTCGTCCTTTACGCACGGTAATTTATCTAGGAATATATGTATATGCCCTGCAAAGGCATCGCGATTTTAATATATAGTTGTCCAAGAATCTGTAGGAGTCTGAGATACACTAAGCACGTGAAGTAGGGATTTTAGTGCGTGCAATTGCCCCGAATATACTGGATAGGTTTTGAAAATTCCTAAGCATTTTTGCGGGCTTTGGAAATCCCTACAGCAAATTTATATGCTTAATATGAACAATAATCCAATAAGTATATGTTTATAGTTATTATCCCACTTTCTGTTTCTCTACCAGACAATCCTTATCGATCATCGTGCAAGAGAATTCCTCATCTGTTCTTTCAAGGTTTATTGTACGAGCACATATCCCCAAAAAGGATTTTAAGGCGTAGAATTCCTTCACAAGCAGATAGATGAATATAACAAACATTGTAACATACATGACATGAATTACTGTGTAAAATTTTACCACGTACATATAAGCTACGTTAGCAGGATAATTCTTAAAAATCTTTCAGTCTACACATTGACTCATAAACGTTTCAACGTTGTTTCAAACGAATGATATTCACATAACGCGTCGGTATAGTGCTACGAGGCTAGCAAACGCAACCATTTCACGTATCGTCATAAAGGCTATTTTTATTGCTTACTGTTAACATAAACTCTATCCAGTTTCATCCCCTAACGTTTCTAAATGCAATCCAAACGCAGTAGAAGCAGGAATTATACCCGCATTTACTTTCAACGATGCACTCAAGATATTTTCAAGAGAGCAAGTTAAAATGCCGGATTATTTTTATTTAATAGCAGTTTAAAACGATTCCGATTCGTACAGCGAGTGTGTTTAAACCGCTTTAATTCTAACCTAGTGCTTTCAGTGTTGTTCGCAATACTCATAGTAAACACATATTATAAGCTAATCCTGGTTATTGTGAAGTTGCCACATCATTCAGACTTTATTTTATATTTTTGTTTTAACGATATTAGTTAATACTGTTATGGTATTTCCATCATCAGTGATAATAATTTGTGATGCGAAATCATTAATCAGTCATTAAAGTACGGGAGTACGTATCAAATCTAAACCCGTAAGAGAAATCTATTCGAGCGAATTGAAAGGCAAAACACGTAATTGAATCACTTACTTAATTTGTTAATGAATAATACATCAATGAACCTATTGCAAGTATTAAGCATTTAATGAATGATACAATTACTTGTAATGGATTTGACGATGAAAACAAAAGTCTAATTACCGCAACACCAATACTTTACAAATAAGCATTACAATAATATCTCCTGAATTACAATTGTAATTAATTTATTACAATTAGTATAAGATGGAAAAATGTATACATAATAATTTAAAATATATTATTAAATTATATTTAATTTAAATTATATATAAATTTATGTTATAATATATAGCTACAGTACCGGGTTAAACTTCTATTAGATCATGGACTAAACAAAAAACTAAACTAAAATAAAGCTTGGCTTAAAGTATTGTATTAAAGATAAGCCTATACTTGATAATCGTGGTTTGACCTTAATTTGTAATAAGGCGGAATCTGTTTAAAGACTTCGACATGATTGTGTATATTTAATAAAGACATAAAACCAAACAGAATACTCTAAAAGCAGGCTACGTAACCTGATTTAAAATCGCACATCAAATAAAACCCCTCCGTATCACGATAAAAAGCTTGAAGGAAGCTAAAATTATTTGCTGTAAATGGATAATTTATATGCCAATCTCGTACCTTTGACCGTCTACTCGTTTCACTTATTTCGATATTGGACCCCACTAATTTTGTTTACTTATTCATTAAAGGAGAGATGTTGGGTAAAGAAATGTTCTTTTACTGCATTTTTATGGTAAACTGGAGTTGTGAGCTGAGTTTAAAAAATCTTCCGTGGAAAATCTCGCTGTGAAGCCATAGAAGATTATTATATACTGAAACTTTTCTATTGAACGGCTTGAGTTTTCTATTCGAGTTAAAGAAATGTTCAATTTCCTTATATTGTATTTAGAGTTAATATATTTATTATAGAGAACTGGTTTTTGATCTATCTAAATTTGTCACAATTAAACAATATGCTTAAGAATTTTCATTTGAGTAAATTTATTTTTTTCGTTAAATAAATTAACACTTTATAACTGATATTGAAATTCAAATTTATTGGACGCATTCACTTAATAAAAGCTCTCTCGTCTTACAAGACTCCCATAACTACTTTTCTCATGAATCAGCTGAAAAGAGAAAGAATATAAGTATAATAAAATTTTATCTTTCCATTTAAAATTAAAATGGTGTAAGTTCAATCGAACAAACACATCAAGCAAAAGAAGCCACTACTATTTAATATTCTACAAGTGTTTAAAAGGAATCCAAACTAATTAATATAAAATACCGGGTCAGTTCTGAACACGCGGCGATACAAGAGCGAAATATGTTTCTACCAAAACGGTAGGCAGTTAATAACACCAAAATTAATTAAAGTCTGTTCTGAAGAAACAAGTAGTATTTATGTTTGTTTGTACGAAATAAATGAACTCGATAATATCCAGTTGATAATTAAACGCTATTTATAGATAGTCTCTTTATATAACTGATGCCAAAATTCTAATATGTTTCGAATTGAATGTAATATTTTTAAAATGTGCTAAGGAACGATACTGTAGAATAGCAAAAATAATGTTGCAAATTAACTGAGATCAACACCCACGACCCGAGAGTACATTTGTCATACAAATATTTGTTCTGTTTGGGAATCGAACTTAAGAGCACCATCACATAGAAACTAAATATACATAAACATTTATTTAATATTTTTAAATACTCAGTATATCCAAACGAAGTCGCGGTAGCAGCTAGTAAGAAATAAAAACAGGCTTTCCGAATTATATAACCGGTTGCGCACATTGTCTTAAGAGGCATCACTTTTTAGATCATTAGCGAACCTCAAGGGTGACATAGCTAGCTTATCGATGATATTTATCTTAATTACACAGTTAAATACGCAATTTAGATTCTAAGAAGCTCTAACGAAGCGTCTTGTGATGCCACCGTCGGCGCTAAATATCACCGACGAGATTCCTTACAGACGCGAATCGTGGCAATCGAACAATGGAATATCACGCATCAAAATATTCTATTGTCATTAACAAAAAGGCAAATATAAAGTTTTAGGGCGACACGCTTCGAGCTCGATAACAATGCTGAACGAATAACGCTTTAGTTTTCATAATAAAGTATACAAACAACGCCTTTTAAATTATAATTCGGGAGGGGATCGTAAAAAACATGGCGGTGTTTGTAAACGACAACGCGTGCAACGATATTGGATTCTGAACTCTTTTTCGAGTAATTTTTGAAAATGGAATGTATATGCAGGCGAACAGACGGCAGCCATTTGTCTTCGCAAACGAACCGATTTGTGCGTCGGCGAATGGTAACGGATGTTGCGAGGCACGTGTCTGAGCTAACTTATTGGCGGACTCACTCGTTAGAGCTCATTGGCTCTATTAGTTGATTGCATTATGCTATTAATGAGTGTCGCAGGTTGGTTACACGTACAATAGAATACCAATGTTTTATTGATTATCTGAACTGAACATGATGTAAGGCAGTGTTTACTGCCTTACGAAGATTAAGATCCTTTGTTAAAATATTTGTGAAGATAATATAGACACTCTAACAAGTAAAAATTATTTCTTTTAAACGGTATTAGCCAAAACAGAAATAAGCGCCATCTGTTAGATTCTTTGCTACGTTAAACAGCATAGATGTTGACGCATTGTGCCGATTAAGTAACTTATACCGCCATCTATTAGCAACTTATTTCCTTTATAAATCATTGCAACTGCAAATAGTTGTGAAATATGTCAAAGATAGTATGCGACCTAAATAAATTATGCTAAAAACAAACGAATCAAGGAATGATACCGCAATGTCACCACCCTAATTCACAAATTCTAGTAGCCCCACCTAGAAGCATAATTTGGCAGCCGTCTTCTCAATTAAACTTACATATAAATGTCTTTATAATTTACAATGACATAAAGAAAAAACCTACATCTAAAAGAATTTACAAATAAACAGTTACATTAGATAAGTAATTTATATCAAATTTATCAGCTCACCAAATAACCCCAGACCAAAAGCGCAATGCAAACCAAACTTTATACGAAGTTATTCAAACGCCGAGGAAGTAAAATTTCATAAACTATAAAACAAAGCAATATTCGAAGGGGCGGTCGGGAAACGGCGAAGTTTTGGGTGTAACAAATGAATAATTCAAAATGCGAATCGACAGTCCGTCAAACCGGCCCAGGGCATTGCATTCTGTACGTAAATCTGGTGTAATATCTAAGAATATCGTACTTACACTGTGTTCATGAACAATATGACTGATTTTATTGAACATCCGAATAACATTGATATACTAAGTGAATATAAAGACCGGAAAAATAATAATAACATTAACTATACGGCACTCGCTTTGAAAATATTTGTAGCTGAAACTCGTAACTTGACGGGTTGTATAAATTCCTACTATAGTTTAATTATTATCATAGTCCCTGATTTCGCCTATACATTAATTAATTACTAGTAGATCCGGCGAACTTCGTATCAGCTTAGAATATTTGTCTGTTTTCGCTTCTCCACTCTAGTGGACTATCTAACGCAAAAATATTTTTTCAGTTCGAACCAGTAGTACCTGAGATTAACGACTTCAAACAAACGAACTCTTCAACTATTCAGCTCTTCTGGTCTAAAACTATTTGTGTGAATTAAGGATTTAGCATGTGTTTTGCTGCAACATTCCTATCATTTTAGTAACATACTTTTTCTAAAGCGAAGCGGAAACTGTTACTCAAACTCAAATTCAAATCATTTATTTCCTTAAGTATTTATAAATATACTTATTAACGTCAAATAGTTTGCATCTACCACCATTTCGGAATGGTGGTCCTAGTCAGTTATTACAGTTTTATATTTATTGACAATAATAATATTTTTTTCTTTAGGCTTTCCATAACATACCCGTGGAATCATGCGTTCTAAATCTTAACTTTTGCTTCGAATCTCCCAATATAAAATTGTTTTAGTGTTGAACGTACGTAATGTAGCTGCGTATCGGAGACTTTTTACAAATCCGTTTCATCTTAAGCTAACATAACAATCCATTTTCAACCTTATCACACATGTTTTAAAAGCTACGATACATTTTACTGCAAAGAAAATCGTATCTGATTTATATGTCTGGCTTCAGATGTTTACTTGTTTTATTAGATATTCTAGAATCGTAAGGTCATATAAACAAGCCTAAATCCTAACTAGATTAACCAAAAACTACTACAACAATTTGTGTAACACGAATACAAATCACTTGTAAATTTGTACAAGTTTATTAGAATAATTTGTTCCTGCTAACTCAGGCCTTAAGAGTAACTCAGTTTAAGGCTTACTTTAAAGTAATTGCTTTAAACTTTGGATCACAAGTTATTTTATATAACTGACGAATTATACACCAGAAGCACATGTAACTAGCCTTGTATACACCTGGTTACAACTATTAACTAACTTACTAACTAACTACTTCGTAACTGAAACGACCCATAATTTCTGACATTAAATACTGTCCAAATTGTGTCAATAATTACCTTAGTCTGGTCATTTCTGTGCCCTCCAAAAACTACACCGTATGTCTCAGCACTGCCTTAAGTAATGCGTCACCGTCGCTTATTAATATCTCTGCTAATACCTATTAGTGATCCTGAAGAACGTTTACTTACTAATAAATTTCTTTATTAGTGACCAAAGCACTATAGGCTTCATCAACGATTTGCCAGCGAAAAAACAGTGAATCAGAATAATCATCCGTTTTCTGAAAAAATTGTCTTTTTTTATACATTGGTGTTGGTTTTGGTTTCCTTCAATTGATGTTAAACAAACTCTCCCACACACTACACTATAAATAAAGGCCCTCATATCAAATACCGCATCATCCTATTGTATCTTTAACTTAATTTAAATTTATGCGAGATATATTAACCACTGATATGTTAAAACGACTATTAAACTCATTTAATTCCACAGACACAAGTTGCTACGTATTGGTTTTTCAATTAGATTTATTAAGCGTGCACTTCACGGTGACAGTTGTTCAGTATTTGAGTTTACTAC
This sequence comes from Carystus phorcus, assembly GCA_018248895.1. NCBI lineage: Eukaryota > Metazoa > Arthropoda > Insecta > Lepidoptera > Hesperiidae > Carystus > Carystus phorcus. The sequence continues at coordinate 11,583 of DWJN01000874.1, forward strand.
CGACGACAGTTATTCGTTTTAGTTTCATATAAGTACAGCTGCAAAAAAACGCTTTTGCCTTTGAAAATTGCTTATCATTGTTTCGAATTAAGGGTAAAAGTAGATATCTTTTACATTTTTTTCAATAGTAATAAAATGGTCAATTTGGAGATGCTTAACTACGTCAATATTTCTTTGTGTAAATAGCTGAATTAGTAAATTAAGTATGTCATGGCATCCTTCGCCGCCCATGGAGACCAGTAACACAAAATACATTCATCCCTTGTCGGACAAGATACAAAAAAAGTGAGAAATATAGCACTGGCTCTCAAACAACTATCCGGGACACAATGAATCCTTTGACGTGTACTTATAATTTATTAACGTATTAGCTGTACCTGGCCTGCATTGCTACGCAAAAAATCAAGATTTTCGTCTTTAACCATGTGTCCGATTGATATAATTTTGGTACCAAAATCTTTTTCAGAGAATTCTGAGCAAGTTTGCTAAAGAAGGATCTGCTAATGACCCTACTATATCTAAATCCATGAAGGACTTGAATGAAATGCTTGAATACTTCAATAAAATACTAGTTGAGCATAAAGCATACCTAACATTAATAATTAATCTTTCGTGCTTCAATTCAGTATAAATATAGTCTCAAGGACCTATTATTATAAGCAGACGTTCTCTCAACCGCGCCCTAGAAACATACAGTATACTATAACAGAAAGTCATTGATACGAGTATCAACAGTATAATCCAATAGTCCGACCCAAAATCGACATAGTCATACCAACACACAGTGTTATCAAGTTATAATTCCAGACAAAACCGTAATTCCAACCAAATCCGACTACACGCGATTTCATAGCATTCATTGTCAACGTTTATAAAAGTGACAAAACCACAATGGAATCAAAACGTGGACGTAAATCAGTTTATCGAGTTAAATCGTTTCGTGTGGAACTGTACTTTGGCACAGTACCAATAACGGTGTCGGTTTACAGCACAAACAACTGTGTTTTTGAATAAAAAACGCACGATTTCGAGTTTGAATCGACTATAATACTCGATAATCGATATTTTTGCGTAGGTAATATGAGTTTCAACTGGTGAAATTCAATGTTACACAGAAACATACATAGTTTCGAAATAACTCGGGTGTCAGCGGCAAATATGTATGTTCCTAATATGGCAATAAAGTTTTTTTGTTATTGTAGTTTTTGAATATCTGTATGATTTTCTTTTCTGCTTAGGAGTTTGAAAGTAAGCCGATTTCTGAAAAGCTTTTTAAAATCTTGTTGAACTAGATGCTCTGTCAAATCAATCAGAGTTTCTGAAACGTAAACAATGAAAGAATAATAAATCCAAAAAAACAAAATCGCACATCACGTCCAATTTCGAAGTAAATTTTGTAGCTCAGTATATTATGATCAATAAAATTATTCAAAACAAATGAGATAATCATGATTTCAGCAACCGAAATGATGTTTGACAATAGATTTGACAGTTCTTTAGTCAATATCTTTGTTGATCAGCTTTACAGAAACCGGCGATTCATCTGATAGATACGAGTAGAATACACAAATATATTTCTTGTAAAATCGATTGGCGTTAGTAACAAATTTTATTATAAATTTAGCTACAATAGATCGAATTTGTTCACATGGATATTTCGTAACATAACAACAAACCGGAAATGGTGCAACAAACCTAATAAATGGTAAAACAAAGCTTCAAATAAGGTAAGTATTTAATATGTGTTTTATTTTCAGGTAAAACACTGCTAATAAACCTAGGAAATAGTCGTCGTAGGCCACTCTCAATTAATAACATAGGAATCGATGCCTTATCAGTTTTGGGATGGTTCGTATCTACTAATAAGTACTACTAGTAATATTTTTAATGCATCCCTGATACTAATGTACGGTAGCCAGCATTTTATGCACAAATGCTTTTGCATTCTGTAATACTATTATTAAAATTCGTAGCACATTTTTAATATCATACAGAGAACATACCAAAACGAACTTCTGTTTAAATTTTAACTTCTATTTATTGTAAATTAACAACGAACTGAACATTTTGCTTCGTTTTAATTTTTTTCATTCGTGCGTGTCATTGAACTGGTTTTAAACGGTTCAATTTTGACAAAATTTTTGGGTGTGTTAATAAATTTGAGAATGGTTTACTGACAAAAAGCTTCGATTAGAAAATGTTTTATATTGCAAGAATATCTATCGAATCCGCTAGTTTCAATATAATATCAAAAACAATAGAAATATAAATCAAGATTAGTAGCGATTCATGTCACCTATCAAGTTTAAATTTGAACTCGTGGCCTCTCCCGCACCGTTACAGAATCAAGCTCAAACGGATTCGTCATACTGTCACGAATCTTGCTTCACGATATTGATGGAATAGGGCTGTCGATAACTATTGTCGATAATGATAAAATCGTCTCGCATAACCGCCAATGAATTATCGAATATGTTTCATATATAATGAAGACATTTATTTTAGTCTTACAAAAAAATCTTTCTTGTTTATTGTAACAAAATGTTATTTGGCTATTTTGTATGGTAAGTATGCATAGTGTATGGCGCCGAAAATATGTTCGAAGTATACAAAATCATGTTTTCATCAAATTTTCAATTTTAGGGTCATATGTTTTCCACTGGAAGAACACTCATCTGTGAAAATAAATAATTAAAACAATGATCAAATTTTTCATAAGAGAAAATGTTTTTTTTTACGTAAATTTGACAAATTTTATACCAAACGGAACTATTCATTAATAGAAATATCTAGCCACCATCTTATATAACTACTATAAGAAAATATTATTATTGTACTTAGTTGATTCTAAGGTCTGCAACAATAGTTCAATAAATTTACTAATTAAAATTAAATATCGCGAAGCTTTATTGATTTTTTTCTCTTTTAATATGGACTTTATAACCTCATATTATTTAAGTTGCCGGTGAGTATTTCATTGTCATGAATTACTTAACTATTAAATGATATAAACATTTTTCGGGAAAAGAAATTATGGTCAGCCATTTCCCGCTTTGATAACGTTATAATAATAAACTTGAAAGATAAAGGGGTACGATTATTTAAAAGTACTTAATTCTTGTAATTGATAAAAGTTATCGATAAATTTTATCGGCATTGTTCGGCTAAAATTGCTTAGTCAACACACTTGGACCAATCAAAGAACAATGATTTCAAAGATTAGTGGCCACGTTTTAAACTAATTTACGGGCTTTAGATTTGTCCAATTTATTATTAAATTAAATAAAACCTGCTTTTTATCCAGTGAAGATTTATACTTTTAAGTTTTAAGTGCTATCCTTGGACTGTTGTCATAGTAACGGTTGACAATTATAATTCGGAAAAATTGTATTATAAAGAATATATACAATTCAATTTACCTTTGTTTATTCTTCACAAGTTCGTCAAGTATTAGAAGGAGATTTTTTCTAATATTTCTATCGTTCTATTATCCTATTTTTCTAATGGTATGCTATTTTGACGATTTGATGAATTTTTTTGTATTTAAGATCATTCGAGAATGTTTCAGATTTATTTGATCCGCCAAAAATGTGTTTACATTGCAGGATAATTTCTAATCAATTCAATGGACTGTTAAGTTATGTTATTCCCACCTTTATTAACGAATTGCCAAACACCTTGCAGCCTTTATATACAAGTAAAACAGTTTATAAGATTAAGAACCTACTATAAATATTATGGTTTACAATTTTTGTTTATACAATAAATAAAAATACAAGGTAAAACCCAAGTATAGAGAAAAGTTAGTAAAACAAGAATCGGCCATTATTTTATATTAAAAGAAAACAGAGATAACATACGACTATCGCATTAATATATTTATGGCGTCTGTAAGACAGGTAATGGGATGAAAACGCCGTGAAAAATGTTTCGCTAGCCTCAGAGAAAAACAAACAATATAATAAGTACTAGGGGCCTTCCCTAAGAGCTTCTGCATAAAATAAGAGGTTGTATGCATTGCGTAGATGTCTGTACCGAATAAATCAGATCTCCATATATTTGTGGTCTTGATATGAAATGTGAGGGGAACGATTTTTTACTTAGTTTGCAGTAATTTAATAAATTATTTGTTTATTTTGATACATTTGTACTCTTGTTGCGGTTTTTAGGTGTACTTTTTTTGAAATAAAAGCTTTTTTAAACGTTTTTACTTTAATTTAGGTATAAGAACAAATTGGTTATGATTCTGTTTATTGATGTGCTATTGGATACATATTACAACAAAAAATACCCCTTAAACCAAGTGTAAACTAGAACAGACTATACATTAGTGGTGTATTATTGTTAAACGGTGGTACGAACAAAAATATTCCATTTACGAATTAAATAATACATACATTTTCTGTTTTAATATTTCAAAAATACTACTGGACTTCAACGTTTCTACCGATTAATAAATCTACCACTAAATACGAGCAGGCCCGCCACTAGCTGTTTGACCGCCCGCGTGCAATAACGATTATGTAGCCCTACGACTAAATAATTATGCTGAATTTTGTTAAAAAGGTTGGTTTTTTTTGTATATTATGTGACGGATCGCTCGATTTACCGCCCCCTTGGACACAAACACGAGTCTGGACACGAGTGCCTTCATCATTCATCAAGGTACCTAGAGCATACTCCACTACGGTATTTCAGTGCGGATTGAGGCACTGGGTTGTAACCAACTCAAGTGTGGAACAGCTAACCCAAGTGTCGGAAGTTTTTAAGCCGGTCGAAGGCTTCCAATACGACTTAAAGACTATCTACGGAAACCACCGCGACCGACAGCTTAACCTCCACTCCAAAGCACGGAACTGCTCAAGAAATCTTAACCACTAGTAACTGGATGCCCATGTACTCGTAGGTACCTACAGGCAGGTGCCTCGGACGATGACTTATGATCGACGTGAGCCGCCGGGCTATGATTGCTTAAAGTAACGCTGAACATTCATTTGTTTTTAAAACGATAGTGCTTCTTACATAAAGCAAAAAAAAATTATATATACGATTTATTAAAGTTATGTCAAAGAAGCTTGAATGTATGAAGCTTATTTTTTCATATACGATATTTCAAAGAAACTGACAGTAAAAAACAACATCCAACAACTTATGATCAAATCCTGTATTATCCTACAAATACGCCAAAAAGATTCCAATTGGTTCAGAGCAAATCTCAAGCTTCCAATTCGTACGATACAATAAAATAAATTGGGCTTGAATTTTACACTGAGAAAATACACGCAAAATTTTCCGAATTTGTCTTCATACATTGTCATTCTGGGCGCAACCAATACCTACATTCTTCATTACTTATCTTCACACGCATCGATACGCAACATTTATTACGGCTGTACTAAGCAAATATTATCGTGCACACAATTTTCACTCTCCAACCCCTGTTTTGATGACATAAAGTTCAATTTTGAAAGGCAGCTTTAAGTAGCTGTATCTGTAAATTTGTTTATGAAAGTCTAGAGCGTTTCTATCGCGTCAAAACAAGAGGAGGGTAAAATGTATTGCAGTCGGCAATCTAAATGCCCTTTCCACAATATCTTTACTGACGCCCCTCGATATGAATAATGTGTCATTCGATCTCATGCTTACGAGAGCTGGAGGAAGTTTGAAAGTTGCAACAAACTACAGTGTTATCTTACTTGCCAATATCAATAAATCAAACTGACGGATATGGTTGTAAAATATATTTATAAAACTTAAATATACGTACCCCGTGATCGAATCTCAAATAGTGTCGGCATATTCTTGATATTCAAATTGTTTCTTATATATCGCTTCGTATTATAAAAAAAACACTTTAGATGTGATATGTCGATATTTGCTAATATATTATACATGGAGATTTAGTAATTTATTTACTTTATCTTAGTTAACTAATTATTATTCGTGCTTTTATATGATAAAAAAATATACGGTGTTCACTTAACTTCCCCTAAGTTAATATGATAAATGATATGATTTTCCTTATATTTATATCTGCTTGGATAACTTTACAAAAAGATTTAAAAGACAATGGTATTACAAGTCAACTAAGCAGTAGTGAGTTTTACTATTATACCTTACAACAATAATATCTGATTATTTACATGATTGGAAACGGCAAAAATAAAGACGATAAGAATAGGCAGATAAGAAATCTATGGCATAGCTTTTAATGGCATAAATCTATTTAAATTATTTTTACGGCAAATTCAAACAAAGATACGGAATAGGTGCAACAATTTGAGATCTTCGATTGACGCCATTGAGCCTAAACATTTCTGACAATGATGTTAAAATAGATTATTTCCTAACAAAACACCTCATAAATTGAGTATGTCTATAAATAAATTACTCCTATGGGTCCCAATATAAACGTAATAAAATACCGATAACGATGATATGAAGTTCATAAAATTATTCAAAAGCAATTTATTGAGATACAATTCAATGAAGGAATTCATTAAGCCCAATTTCATTTTGTACGACGATGAAATATGTCGTTATGTAACAAACCTGGCAATCTTCGACTTCACTTCAACAAATTTATATGTGCTGTCGTCATGATCTTTAGGAACTGTTAAAGGGTTTGCCGGCGACTAAAAATAATACTAACTTATGATTTTATACTAGCAATAAATTGCATTTGATGTTTGTTAAATTTGAATATGTTCACTTCAAAATCTAATCTAGATTATTACAAAACGTGGACTAGCAAATTACCGATTTAAACTTCTATTACACCAAGTAAAATAAACCTTGTTTTAAAGTATAGTATGAAAGATAAACCAATACTTGATAATCGTGGTTTAGACCTTATTTTGTAATAAGGCGGAATATGTATAAAGTACGTGTCACGGCGTTTGGATGGTTTTGTGGTGGTTTTGTGATGGATTTCGAAACTACTTGGCCGATTTTAATCAAATTTTGTACACTTTGTCCAATTTGATCCACCTTGAAAGATAGGATAGCTTACATCTCAGTTTATAGCCCCAATATTATTTTAATGCAAATGATTACACAAAGAATTAGTTCCATAAGATTCTAACAGACGGCGATGTAAGATAATTAATTGACAAAATTGCGTATGTAAACCTTATTCACAGCAACGCGGGTGTGCTAGGTTATATGTGTTGCAGAACAACGTCTGCTGGGTCAACTAGTTCTAATATTTTTTTTAAATCTATTATTTACTTAATTAATAGTTGATGTCCACAAGTATACACAGTTAAGATACATAATACATGTTGTACATGATACTGCTTGTTTCTATAGAAATGTCTTCCAGTAGACCTAGGAATGGGGACATAAATGACCGCTTGTGGCACAAAAATCTTGGGCGTTTCCGTGTTTCGAAGGACATGTTAAGCTATGTCTCGGGACTTCGGACGGTACATTCTCACACTTGGGTTCTTCACTAACCCCTCCATCAACCTGCATCGGTGAGGTGTAGTGGATTGCGAGTTTACTTTAGGCGTCCTCAGTGTTGAGGAGTGACCCGTGCCCTATAGTAGACTATTAATTTGTCCCCCTCAGATTAACAAGGATTAATTTAAAACAGATATAATGGTTAGATGGGTCCTGGATTCGATTCCCGGCCGGGGCAGATATTTGTGGCAGATAAATATTTGTTCTCCGGTCGTGGATGATAGTGAAGTATTATTTGCGTTATTGTAGTGCAGGGTATGAATGTGTAAGTTCATAAATAATTCACAGAAAAATAAATCTTAAATTATGTGTTAAAAGTTTTATTAATTTTATGAATTTTCTATAACACAACGAGTGTGCCAGTAATTTTGGTTCTTTATAACGCCGTCATTTCGTCACACGGTACTTTTAACATATCATTTCCTAATATGAAATATATTATACCGTCCACATTTAGAATATATTATAACCATATCTTATAACCTAAACTAATACACGTTTCGCCTATTACTATAACGGCATATTTAAATGAACATTCACCCTTAGAAAAAAAGTGAGTACAAATACTTGTATTATTTCTGTGGGGGTGAGTTTGTGAGGGAAAAGCCAATGTTTTGGCTCAGTGGCGAAAAAAAATGCATGGGCTCAGTGCAATATTTTAATATTAACTGTATTATGGGGTGCATGAGATGCATTCCGGAGATTATTGTAAAGAATGTTAGGATTAGTATGGATGCGGCCGCTGGCTTATGAGATGGCTTATAATACCGCGGGGTTATAAGAATTTGTTATGGTTAAGAAGTCAGAGCGAGAAAATGAAATCGAAAAGCTTTGCTGCGACTGAATAATGAATATTATGTTCTTTTTATGAATGTGCCTTCAACCCATTAATGGCCCACTAATGAGCACGGGTCTCTCCTCAATTTTTGAGGAGGTTTAGAGCATACTCCACCACGCTGCTCTAATGCGGATTGGTGGAGGGGTTAGTGGCCAACCCAAGTGTCGAATGTTTTTTTTTAAACCGCCCGAAGGCCTCCGACATGGCTTGACGATTGCTCTGTTCATAGCAACCGGGACCGACGGCTTAACGTGCCCTCCGAAGCACGGAAACGCTCAAGAATTTTTTATGAATAAACATCTAGAAATCAAACGAGCTTTATTATGGTAGATGACTTTATCTCTGGACGTCAGTGAGTCTAATGGTCGACACGTTGCTAGCCTAGAAAATTGTTCAAGTATGTTAATATTTCCATCAAACGCATTAAAATGTTTATTTCATTATTTTACTTGAATAATATTCAATATATTTATTTGAGCATTTATCAAATTTGGTTGTTTAATTATAATTCGGAAGTACTTATATCTTTAAAAGTATTTTTAATAGAAAATGCTTACTATTCCTTAAACGAATTTCTAGAAAAAAGATCTGAATGACCTGCAATAATGTAATACCAAAATATAATGTAATATAATTTAACATAATAATATAATATAATAGAATAAAATGCCATGTAATGTAATATAATATATAAAATT
>DWJN01000875.1:0-20581 GCA_018248895.1 Carystus phorcus
TTCACGTAAAATAATCGCAATACTCGTAGTTTTGGGTAGAATGTTAATTTGTCAGTGTTTGGTACTTTTTACGCACTATCTTCATTCACTGACAACCATTTATTCGGCGTATAAAATATCATTAAAAACGACGAATATATTAAGTAATAGTACTGAGTAGTTCACACAAACAGCCACGAGCCTCAAAGTAGATAAATACCGTTACAACAGTTATAATAAAAAATCATTGTCTGGCAATCTGAGCAACATTTAGTGCATGCATAAACACAAGAGAGACAACATGATAAACACTTACATGGCACACGATTCGTGTACTTACAATGTTCTAGGAGCGATATAAAGGCGGTTGTCACTCACCGAGCGCGTTGTGCACGAGGTGCGGCGGACTGGGCGCCGTGGGCTTGCTCGGCGTGGAGGCGCCGCGCGCCGTCGCCCCCGTCACCGCGCTCACGCTGCCGACACAACAGAGCGTCACGCGCGCCGCGGACACACAAGCTACCAGGCGCGGGCGGCGACCGTTCGATCGACCGACCGCGGTGTCTCGTATCGACTCGCAATCGATGTGCGATCGATTAAAATTGTTGATTTTTTTTGCTCGACCGCGATCATTTGAAACTGATTTTTGTTCTGAATGTGGATATTTTTTGCTAGTGTTTAATTTAAGAACATAATATTTTAAACATTTTGTTCTCTAAAAAGCTCTGAAAACTTTAAGAACAATTTTTTTTAAATTTATTTCTCACATGACTTAGGATGTGATGTAAATATATGTAGACATATAAAATCTTTAAAAATAAAGAAAAATAATATTTTTTTTAAATTACCGATTTTTGCTGAACGTATGATTTTTTCCTAATAAAGTCAACATCCCGAAGAGATATTTGACATAGAATTCATTGATGAGTGTGCCATTCGATAACTTGCAGATTGTTCGAAGTGTTACCAAACAATTTAATTTTCCATAAGCATTTATATTTTTAATACAATGTTTTATCATCGAAATACATAATCCTAGTCATGTGAAATCCGCCATCATGTATCTTTTCAAACTTTATGTGTTAAATACGTGCGTAGGAGAGCTTATTCGCGATGCCATTTCCTATTTAGTACCAGACTTTTTATCAATTCACATAATCACGATATGTACATAATTTATCATTTATATAATTCACTCGCCAGTATCTACTGGCATTCGCTCGTTCATAATACATATTTAGGGTCATTTACAACACTACGATTTATACAGGTTTATAATTATGTATATCTCCTTGACGGTAAAATAGTTACAATCTGACAAGAAAACTTATTGTAAAACGACCGTACGGCTGCCGTCGCACCTGGTAGCTTGTATTCGATATCTGCTACAGTGAATGGCTTCAATCTCGAAACACAAGTCTTAAACTGTATATGCAACGCGGCACATTCGACATTTACATAAAAATAATAGGGCGTTAGTAATAATTACCACACAACTCATACCATAATTATACTATACCAAAATATATCATAATATTTTTTCAATGCAATATACATAACGACCATATAAAGCACACTCGAAATGGTCCTTCGAGCCGGATAAAGTATAAATTTATTAAACAGAACAAATTCACGTCGATTCATTCTCGCATATCTTATCCAATATGAAGCAAAGGAAATTATTTGAAAAATTTTAAGGCACAGTTAGGATTTTATAGTAAGCTTCGAAATTCAACCATTCAAAAAACAATGATGATGATAAATGAGCATGCAATGGAATGAGAATAAAAAGGAAAGCTATTAGAAAAATATCTCAAACAGATAATTATCATTTGAAGTAATTTCCTATCGGCTTCACTACTGTGCGGGGCCGAGAACAATGGAATCTTATATTTACAATATTAATCAGGTTATACACATACGTAGAAGTGAATGTGAGTTAGTAATTTAAGTACAGCGATTCAAGATATAAGATTGTTCTCAGCCGGACAAAAATAATAAAATAAAAAAAGAAATGGGACTTTTATACAGCGCCGGCCCTGGTCGCTATTATTAAGATACATTTAAAAACCATTATAAACAATTTACGAAATGCCTTTAGCATAGTACCCAAATTCCATTATATTCTGTATTTACTAACTACACAGACTTCGTTAAATTATTGTAGTTAATAAATCTGATAACAAGTCTCTTAAGGAATCGCAAATGAATCACAGTTCCGGGTACACCAGAGACCTCTGGAAAATTTTGTTTACTGAATATCTGGATTAAAATAGGCTATTTGACAAGTTTTTAAAACCTATTTAACATTATTCAATATTAGCCAAAACAGTTATTTTTAAGTACATTAATTTGCCTTAAAATTCAATATTTCAATACCTCCCTAAACTTTACTATGAGCATTATGACATATGACAGAATTCGGTGACGTCACAAGCCTGTAAAATGGGCAACAAAACAGTAGTAGGGGAACAGTGGTTTACCAGCATGTGATGTCATCGTAGATCCCACGCAATCCTGATTATATTACGGTTATAACGTATAAGAAAGTGAATTTCAATTATGGATTTATTTAACTGCAAAACGTTTTAAGAATTCGTCATGTGTATATTATACGACTATGTTCAACACTTGATTTTTCATACTGTCAAATAGCCTATTATGTTGCATGCCATCTTAACAACCACTAATATAAACCCATGGATTTGACGTATATAGATAAATATTACGCCGCGTACGTCAACACTGAAACTGATCACATTACGTTGTTAGCGACCACTCATCACAGCGACACTACTGTAGGACTCAAATACCATTCCACAACCTACTCCGGGTCGACGTTCACAAACCACGACACATCGATCGAAACGCATGCCAAAACAAAAAAAAAGTCAGAGCTCAAGCGCACCAGGAACCATACCGATCGTTCGCATAAAAAAAGAACAAATAGCTGTATAGAGCCGGCGTTTCGGATACAAACAGTCATATCGGGACTGACCTATTGACGGATGCGGCGGAGTTATTGAGCAAGGAACTAACGTTAGACGGGCTACTACTGACCACGCCGCAAGTCACCGCGCGCAGCGGCAGCGGTTTGACCGGCTGAAACAACGGGACAACGTCAGTCACTCGCAGTACGGCGGTTGGTTTTGGGTTGCTCGCGGACACCGATCAATTGAACTGGACCGTGCACCGGGCGCGTCTCGTTACCGTTGCCATGGCAACGCAGTCTGCTACAATCCTGCTTAATAACGTTCTTTATTCGATTGGAATTGCGCTTGCATTGTCTAGTTCAATTAATAGTTTAATAATGATATCTGTTATCTTAGAATGCATTTTATGTTTTATCTTATGTCATAATGTCTTTTTTTGACACTGTACTGACTGTCAAATTAACTCATACGGATCTAATACATTATATATCTAAATCACGATTTAGTTATTTGTTATATATAATTTCTGGTTCTAAATGTTGCCAAATACTTATTACTCTACAATGTAGAAATCTATATCATAGATGTATTTGTTTGGCGTTAATGTGTTTAAAGAATTTCAATATAACCAAATTTATACATCGTTGTAACTGAGAAAAAGTTGCCTACTAACAAAGTATCGAGAGACCTAATGACATATCGCAACCAACAACCAAAAACTAACCGCAGCGACAGTATAAAATAATTGATAATAATAATAATAGTAAAAAAAAGTTTCCAAATCAATACTCCACAAACTACAACTTTACCATTGACAGAATAAAATTGAAGTTAATGATGATCACAGAGGGGTGTAATGTTATGTATCGGCGGTACGGCGGGGGGGTACTCACTTTCGCTATGACCTCGTCTTTTTTCTTTTTGTCAACGTCTATCGAGTCTGTCGAATGGTTGTGTGCGTCTAACGCTGGTGATGTTATTGGACTCGTACCTGGAAACATCGCATAACATTAATAATTACACTAATTATTAAATAACTCATACTCATAATACTCATTATTAATTATATATAAAATTATATAATTATATTAAATATACAGAATATATTTCAGTCAGATACATGGACAGCAATGCCACGTGTTAGCTCTATTATGGGTGTAATTTAGACGAAACAATATTGAAAATTTATAATAATTTATGACATATAAAATAATTGATTTAATTTAATATTCTAATACTGACTTAAGTTTATTTCATACCCCACTGAGTGGTAGAATAAGGAGTAAAATAGTTATATGTCCCTAATTTATACTATTAAATTATTTGATTTGATCTTTGTACACATAATTCTTCATTCGTGTATATCACTAAAATATTTCCTGAATATGTGTATATTGAAATATCACCTGAAACAATTGGTCCGATTTTGGTATATTTGTGTGTCCAAGCGAATGCGTAAATGGTTTAGATTCACAATTCGACCCATTAGAAAACCTTTTTATGTTGCAAGATAACATATAATACAGTTTATTTTTATAATATACTTGATATACTTCATTATCCTGAGCAAAATCGTTAAACATGATAACGATGGTCAGCAACACTATAATCCGACAGAATTAAGCGAACATAATAGATTGAATTTCACTTTATACTAATTGGTTTAGCAATACAACTAGTTTTAACCCTGCGCATAAATCGTTCGTTATACATGACCACGACAGTCAACAACACAAATCCGAGAAGATTAAATGAACATCATAATTTGAATTTTACTTTATACTAATTGGTCCAGCAATACACCTAGTTTTAAGACTATTATAATCAGACAAAATTAAGCGAACATAATAATTTGAATTTTACTTTATACTAATTGGTCCAGCACTACAACTAGTTTTAACACTATTATAATCCGACAAAATTAAGCGAAGATAAGTCAAATTTCACTTTATACCAATTGGTTCAGTACAACTAGTTTTAACTAGTACAAGTGGTGGAGTAGTGTCACTAACCGGAGAGTATGCTGGTGGGCGAGCCGGGCGAGTCGTTGCTGTTGTTGCTGTCGGTGGTGGCGGAGGACGGCAGCCCCACGCCGCTCAGCTCGATCTCGTCCAGGCCGTTGATGTCGTCGTATATCGTGTCGTTGTCCTCGTACCCGGGCTCCAATGACGACACTATGTAGTATTCGACATCCTCCTTTATTCTCTTAATCTGCGGAAAGTACAACTTTTTCATTTGTATGGACAACTGTAAATGTTCAGAGCAATAGGGATACGTATTTCATTTCATTGATTAAATAATGCAACATCTTTCTTTCTGGTTATTTTGAGGTGTTTTATATATTTTAATATTAACAATTGATCGATTGATGTATACATGTAGCAAAGGTTATATATTTATCTATTTAGGGAAGGTTAAATAAATATCTAATAATTGTTAGTACTTACATTGCCAATATGGTTCGACTGAACGGTTGCGTAAAAATAAACGTAAGAAACATTCTCATATAGTCACTCAATTATATTTACACAATAAGTGCAACAAGCCCAATAAAAAACATTAATTAATCTATAAAAAAATATTTAAAAAAAAAAAAAACTGATCATTGAAAAAAATAATAATTCAAAGTCACTACTAAAATCATCTGTTATAGAAATCACGAGCTGTGTGATACGCTACAGGCAACAGTATGTTTCATATTAAAAACATGATTGATTAAGAAAAAAAATCCCAACATTCTATATTATCAAGGAAGCTTCAATGTAACATGTAACCATTAAACCCAAGGCGAAACGTTCGGGAAGCGTACACAGAGTAACCTTCCGCATTCGGCCCACAGCCACCAACCAGGCTCGGTAAATACAAGGACTTGACAGTACCCCAATCCCAAACAAAGCTGTTGCATTACATCGACATAGACAATATAGTTGGTGCCTACCTGTTCCACTTCAACCGACATGTTGTCGAGCATCCGCAGCAGGGTCTCCAGCTTCTTTATGTGGAACCGATGCTTCTCCAGTTTCAGCTTGAGCTCCTCCATCCGATCCTGCTTCTCTTTATCCAACCGTTTCTTCTTACCGACTAACAGTGACTCCACCTCTGACTCGAATAAGTCGATCTGTAATCGAAGCGACGATTGTTCTTTATATTACGGGTACCAAGGAAAGTTCAAACACATTAATATCGTGTTATATGACCGGTTGAATCTGTGTGTGATGCGACGGGAGAGGCATCGTCGGTAAGTATCACTAATATTTTTAGCATCGCTGAATTGAGCCACCAAATAAAACTCACGTGTATTATATCCTACGATTATACCTAAAATTGCGAATTGGGTAGCGGAGTCATACCGTTTATTGAACATATTTTAGACTAACAGGTAAATGGTACTTATATAAATGACAACGACGCATGGAAATAAACAGTCATGTCCGGTTTTGCTCAAGTTAGTAATTGATATTAAGTTTGCAAATTAGTGTATTTTTAAAGGATTTTAGAGGAACTTTTTTAAAGGATGTGCTAAAGAGTTGTTTTCGAGGGTTTTTCTCTTTATAAAGCACCACCCACCCTTCCGAAACTTTGACTTCCACAAATGTATTTATAAATACCTAACTACCATATATTTATTTTTTCAGCTCTAAAATATCTTAATTTTGAAAACCAATTATTTACTTGGTTTGTTGTGTCTCAATAACTTTGAATCACTTAGTAATGACGTTGCTAATATTCCATAAGGGTTATAATTTGGTTACAAATACGTAAACAAACCAAAAAAAAGGAAATTTTAAAACCTGTCAATACTAACTACCTGAAACATACAATGTAAGGAACGTACAGGTAGCATCTTACAACACCTTGCTATTTATTTTTAAACTAAAAACGCATCACCATTGACCTTTCCACAGCTCCTTTGTGACGGCACAACAATGGGTAAATGCAAGTGAATCGAAGCAAAAAACCTGCCCTCTATTGTGATGCAGTTAAATCTCACAGGGGCCTGATTGCTGTTACGAGTTCGCGTTACCAACAAATCATTTAAGATTATTAAGGTAATTGATAGCGCGGCTACTTGCCGATGATAGAATGCGACGGTGAATTGGTACCAAACTGCCGAGTGAAAAATTGTCGAGCTTGCGTTATTTTGAGTTTGAAATATACTAAATATAAAAAAATATTTGAGGTGTAAAATATTTAAAGATTCAATGTTTATTCAGTACTGCTTGAAAGTGATATGCAAATTTCCATACAAGTATTCTTTGTACATCTAGAACATTATCACCATTCAGGCTTTAATTACTAAAATAACCTATAAGAGGAACTTATGCAATATACCTATGTACATAAGAGGTACTTATGCAAATTCCTGTCTACCTACTTGAATACCATACCCTGTTTTTCTCTATATTATAAATAAAGAATAATTTTAATTTTGATTATAACATTGACACAGATTTACCTTAGTCGAATCACACACAGATGGTTATCATTTGAAATGTGTGATAGCTTTAGGAAAACACAGACTTACTTGTAAATTAAGCGCATCAATAGATGTGATTAGCCACGAGGACATCTCGTCGCGTTCCTTCTGCGCTGGGTCCAGTTTCTGTGCAGCGCCGAGACCCTCTTTCGAGTATGCCTTAGTTTTAGTCTCTCGTTCTACCACTTTGAACCTTTCCATTTGCTGGAACAAATATACACCAGTGGTTATCAGTTATGTTATCATAACATTATTTTTGAACACTCAGGGTGTAACAAATTTCATTCGTTTAGAATCTAAGACGTTTCCAACTTCTATAACAGATAAGGGAGAGAATCGGCGGTACCTTGATATATTTTTTCGATACTATAACATTTAGGCTAATTGCCAACCTATCTGCTTGTTTATGATTTTAACTTTGTATTCTACAAGACCATCATTAAAACAACAATTACTAATTTGTCAGAAGAACCAATATACTTGAAAATTATGCATAAATTCTACAAAACTAAATTAGTATCAGAACAAGTTAACTTGAAATAGTACAATATAGATTTATTTATTAATCAATTACTACATTATAACTATAGTGACTACAAATTTGTTGACTAGGAGTAATTTTGTGTCCATATAAATTATATATTTGATTTTGCTTAACTATCTCAGCATATTATGATTATTAAAAAAATATTTTTTATCTGATTGTGCACCTTATCTGTGTTTATACTGGCTATGGCGTGATGTGTAAAATCAATTCTTTCATATCTATAGCAATACACATTTTGACATATATTTTTCCTTTATTTGAATAGATCTAGAATTATATTTTCAAAGTATGTGAACTATGTTAATACATAGATTTATAGAACATTTTTTTTACTTCATATGTACTTATGTTGTGTTAGCACTCCTGTCACATAAAAGAACAAAAAAGGCACAAGTTATTTTCAATTCAAACTTTAATATCCTAACTTTGTGTACTGTCATAATTCATAACTGTCTCACTACTGGGTTAGGATCACGATAAGAATGAGATAGCAAGCTTAATACTGCCACCACATGGGTTTATGTTATACTGAAAGTTAATATTGTACGTAGAAGTGTGTAAATGTTTCTATTATTTATGATTCCATTTTATATTAGTCTTGACTTAAAATCTAGTCTCTAAGAACTAATCAACTTTCATGATAGTCATTTATTTGCCTTGAATAGTAATAAGATGTTATGAATTAATAAAAGAAACCTAGGTCTTATAATATTAATATCATAACAACTAGTCTATCTTTAATTTTATATGAAACAAATACTGAACATTGTACATCTGCTACATCTTATAAAACAATTTTGTATGTAAAAACAGTTGAATGGCAGTATTTGGCTACATACCCTGAGACAGGTGGAGCTACACCTGGCTCAATTCAACAAGCAATTACTCAATTTATTTGCTCCTCTAAACTTGTTTCTGATATATACTATATCCTTTAAATGTCAATAACTTACACCAAACAAGAACTAAAAAAAGTTTTCTATTCTGTAGTATTCTTTAAATTGAATGTA
The DNA here is from genome assembly GCA_018248895.1 of Carystus phorcus. NCBI lineage: Eukaryota > Metazoa > Arthropoda > Insecta > Lepidoptera > Hesperiidae > Carystus > Carystus phorcus. The sequence goes on from DWJN01000875.1 coordinate 8,944, forward strand.
TTTAAATAAAGCTTTCTATTCAATACATGTATAATTCGCCAAATATTAAAATAATAAGATATAATCTGATATTGTTTTCCTATACATGTTAGGTAAACAATCAGTAGTGAAAACGAATATATGAAATTATGTTATTTATAGTTTTATTGCAGTGACTCGCCAATTAGTGTATTAAAAATAAAATAAAAACATAAAAGCTAGAGACGATGTATTAAAAAACATGGAAGTCATTAATCTCATCAATATGTAGATGTTGTTTTTATCCAAATCGTAAAAATATGTTGTTATTTGAGTATTATCAAAGGTTTATTATTAACTATAAATATACGATAAGAAACCGCTTATTGTAGGTTAAGTAGTTATTGAGATATTGATAATAGTATTTAAACCTGGTTTATTTCTCTCTTGTTGTGATAGGTTATACTTTTTTAATTATTCCACTAATTAATTATGCACAGCAAAAGAAAACATTAATGAATGCAAAACAAGTCAATTCACATGTTTAGTTAAAAATATAATTTGAATAGATACTACAAATAATATGAAAAACAAAACCATTTAGCCTCACATTGACAAATTACAATAATGCTAATAGACTAAATGTACAATTTTGTTATTATGCATCTATAAAATATTCAATAAAGGATAACATGATAAGTCATTGCCCTTGTTTGCATAAAATTGTTTTTCAAAGACACCTGGCTAACACTAAATTATGCTCCAATGAATTTCAAATTACCCTTGTTTGTGTGTCAAAGAGATACAAGTGCAAAACATATTATTTTGTAACAGATTTTAGAAGTAGCCGATAAAAGGGTCGACTTCTCAGCCTGGACTGCAGGACTGTAGTCTTTGTTATGGCCGCTCAATATAGTTCTGTCACATGTTAGTATATATCAACAGGTGCATTATCAGCTTTATATGTGTATCGTTTGTTTAAGGTTCAGAGGGACTTATAAATGTGGCAACATGATAAATACATTATAAGAAACTTATTGGTATTTGACTTAAAATCTAATAAACATTATACTGAACTATTCAGTTAATATTGATAAAAAAAAATGTGCATCATTTTTGAATACAAATAAGTATATATTAGTAATTTGATAACAAATAACATTATTGAAAAAAAAAATCCCTGCCTATGTCAATAATTATCATTAAAAATAACTCCAGAGAATGTGTTTTTTATGTGTACAATAATATTTATTATAATTATTATATCTGCCAGCAACTGAAAATTAATAACTTTTTATAATCTATGTCAACTGAAACACAGGGAATTCTAGTGCTATTTATATTTTATTTCACATCTAATTAATTATGTCTATTGAAATATACACATTATTTATATTCAAATATCAAAGTATCACATATGACAAAACTTACTATTTGCTGTTTATAATAAGTGGAAATTAAACCTTTCATTCCTACAGATTAGATAAACAAATAATAGGAATTGAAATAGTAATGTAATTGTATGTAATTATGAATAATTCCAGACATGTGCTTATTTGGAATGTTTTCCAAACTATGTTAATTTTCAATCTAGATCTGTCTTATTATGAAAAGATTTCAAAAACCTAGTAGCGAGACAGTTATGTATAGTGACAATGTTATGGTGTGTTAAAGTAACCAATGTCATCCAGAGGAACAAATTACAATCCTATTAGGACCCGGAATGAAGGGACTACATATATAAAAAATATCACTCACCGTTTCAATTAGTTTCCTATAATCTAAAAGTGTACTCTTATCCTTAATCTCCCCGGAGGCGATCCACGACTTGATCTGATCACGTAGCCTCTGGAGCTTCTTAATTTCCTTTTTGAGATCCGCTTCATACTTCTCCTTTTGATTACTGTTCGTCGCATTGTGTACCTTCTGCCAGATGTCCTCGAACGTCTCCACACCTTCCGTTACCTTTTTTAAACACCTGTCTATTTCACCTGCAAAAACCATAGTCACTTCACAATATGACACTTGCAATATGCACCTATAATGCAACTGATGGTTTATCGTCATAATCTACAACTACAACGCGTTTGGACGACGAATTTATAACAAAACCAATGTACTGTAGTTATGAATGCAACATAAATCACGTTATAATGCCTCCGGTAGAAAAACTCACGACTGTGAGCACGTAGCATCTCGCAATGCGTTATCAACAGCGCTAAATTGCCGAGTTTGATGTTTCACTGAAATATGTTTACAGTTGCGATGCGAGCAGTGGTCACAACACTCTCCCAGAGGTCTCCACCGATGGACAATAGAACTCTAGAACACGTATCTACATAGGTTGGGGTCAATCAATCTCTAACCTGATAACGTTACGAATTACCTTGTAATTTCCTTGTCGCAGCCATAGCTATTTACACATGTGGACGAACGTTCCGTACATATCCTAAACATACAAACTATTTACAGTAAAATGCACAAAAATTATTGATAAACAGACAAACTACACATCTGAAGCTTTGTTCGAATCCAAGATGGCTACCGTACACCGCTCGAACTGTTAGTGACTGAACGCATCCAGGCCGACGATTACAGAATCAACCTGTCTCGCGCCTGGAATGATAATTAGCACGAAGCTTTCATAAATAATTACGAATAAGTTTTCACTAAAACAACAAACTTCAAATTTTTCACAAAATGATTTTAGGTACGTCGCGTAGACCATCAATCAAGTGCGCAGGCGCAAAATAATAGAGCAAGGCATAGACAAAACAGCAACAAAATGGTTATTTTTAATTAAACAACAGACGTTGATTTAATTGTTAAAAAATATTTACTAAGATAATTAAAAAAAACTAAGTTTTATTACTTATCTAAATTCGTATTTAAAACTTTATATGTTTTCATCTAATTAAAATAAATATTGTATCATGTAAATCTGTTTTATGTATCTGTGCTGTATGTAAGTAGTACTGTAAATGAGTCACAGATGGCACTTATTAGAAACAGAGTCTAGAACACGTTTCTATTCAAATGGAATAGTTTTGTAATTTAACGATAGAGGTAGTTAAAACCTAGTTTTATGAGTTCTATTTAACAGTGAGATAATTTTATGACGTCTCTAAACTAAAACCACAACATCGTGAATAATAATATCTATGCTCTTTGATTGTGAGTTTATAAACTTGAAATTGAGGAAGCCGAAAATATCTATGCCTCGTGGACACTCGTGGTTTTAAAAAAATCGTATGATGCCGCAATCTGCAGTAGATTCTTGTTATAAGTTGTTATTACGCAAAAATCTATCTATTCTATTGTGAAATGCTTTAAATACCTAATTACAACTTTTTGTATGATAGTGGGACTAAAAATCATGGCAAAGGATAATTTTATTGGCAGTTAGTGGCATGGTAAGGTCTGTAGGCAAAGTAAACAAACGAAAAATTTATGGAAAAAAATCCTAGATAAGTACCTATAATGTAGATATTTAAAAAAAATTAACAGGAAGCATATTGTGAAAATCTCCATTCTTTCTTGAGCCCAAAATAATTTCCCTCCTCGTAGTGTGCTGAACACTATGCTAAGCTCTGTCATGATAGATAGATGAATAGATTAGATTTAGTACCGCCGAATGTCATGCTCTGGCCGGGGACTTAAGAGCCAGTATATTCTTCTCTTTTCTTCCGTGACTGAGAAAGCTTGGTAATGCATATAATTGTGCTACTTATAGTCCACGGATTCACAGTGACCAGTTAACATCAGGAAGTTCGTTTGCTCGGCGTTTTGTTTATCAGCTATTTACATTAAGAATATGTTAAAATAATAGTATTTACTTATTAAATTAATTTGCCCTGGCAAACCCTGTCTTATTATCCACAAAAATGTTTTATTTGTGAGCCGTTTGTAATGAGACAAACTATTATACACCTGCCCTAGTTAAATAAATCAGTAAAAACCGCGTCTCAATTTGCGGAAACAAAAAGTAGACAAACCGGCAAATATTGCTATGGAATCGCAATATTCCCCCTAAAAAGTACATACTCCGAATACAGTTTTTCTCATATATCCTATATGTAGAGACATCGATAACTTACGGTTTAAGGTTTGTATAGATTTGCTTTTCACCCTAAATCTAGTTACACGATAGTAGCAGCAACAACAAAGGCGTCACCAAACATTGTCGGCCAAATAACAATAAAGAAAGCAGTGGCTCTCAATCGTCGGCCCGGAGCGTGACAGGTCGTTCGGCGATACTAAATCCTTCGAAAGTGCCTGTTTATGGCCTTAAAGTCGTAAATTATTGTCACTTAACTTCACATCTATTTTACTGCCGAACCGTTGAAGAAGAAATTATTTGAAACATCTATTAAAATTTTAAGAAATAACCATGTAAGGAATTTATGAAATAATTATGTAGCTATTGGTAGATAAAAGCATGCAGATGATTGAAGTTGCAAAATTAAGCCAGCAGTTGGCGTTCTGCAGAACGTCCACATAGTAGGACCATGTAGCCAAGAACCAATAAAGACACAGCCTCATTACAATTTATTACAATTATTATAGATACCTACTTTTATTTATAACACACATTTTTAAAACAGTTGTAAGTATTGTTAAAAGCATGTTAAGTTTTTAATTTTATTTAGAATCTGTTATTTCGACCTGTCAATGCATATTCTTCTTTCGTCGACGTAAAAGCACCTTTCCGAAAAGGTGGTAAAAGCAAAAAATTAAGTGCATAAGTATATTGATAATATTTACTTACATGAATAAATGATTTTGATTTTTTAATTTTCATATGAAGAGAAACTCTCGCACTTTGAGACAACAAAGAGCAATAGGTGTACCCAAAGTTGATCAGGGGTTTAAGTGGGAAACCCTTTCTATGTATAGGTTTTTGTTTTTAAAGCCGCTTAGTTATGACTATTTGTATACATTATAATGTACACCGGGTCCTTATTCAACTCCATTAAGTCATAGGCGCCAAGTATCTGTCATAGTTTATCGACAGGGAACAATAAAATTATCCACGATCCGAATGGTTTCATTGTTACGGAGTACAGTCAGCAACAGCAATGAACATTAACATAAGCAATTAAATTTGTAGTGTAATAAAACTACAGTTAAATTATATTTTAACGACAGGCTTGATTCGATTGATGAAATTTGAATGATGAAGTCCTCCAATAAGTGTACCAACTTTTCTAAGCTGCATTGTGTTGAGATCCAGAAGTTTCATCGTAAAAAGATTACTGTTGATTCGTAAAACCCCATCGAACCATAAGGCTTTTCGAAATTTTCTTCCTACTAATCAAGTTTCTTTTCGACATCCGATGCTGACTGTACATATTTACGCACGTCATTGTCTCCGATAATTACGAGTTGATTTATAACCAGCGTCTATCAATTAAATATTATCTCATTGAGATCACTATTGTCCAGCGCAAGCTTCGCTATATTGATCTCAAGGTTGATGATAATCACTAATTTAATTGCAGTTGTAATGTTGGATGTCCAATCGATTCGTACATTGACACTTAAACAAATGTCAAAACGCAATTGCTTTGACAAATGCGGCCAATGACGCACATTTATTTAATAATAAGATCGACGATAGAATATTAAATTATTAGGATAAGAGAAGAAAATGTCCAGGTGGAGTATTTTTCCATTCTTTTATGAATCGATATTTATGTGAATTGTTTTATATTTCAATGCGTAAAAAAATAATGGTCTATTATTTACGCACATTCTATTTAGGGTAAAAAATGTTCAAAACATGCAATTTGTATGTTTTCGTAAAATTTTTGGTTAATCATATTTCGTAAAATCGCATAAAAGATAATACGTATGTCTAAAAAAAATACCCGAAAGAGATTTGTAATTAATTTACTAAGAATTATGTATGTGTTATGTTGTAATTGTAACGCTTATAACCCGGCGGCTCGCGTCGAACCTATGCCATCGACGCAGTTTAAGCAACTGCGAGCGCGGTTGGTACCGGGATGGGTAACTCCTAGTGGCAAACATTTATTGAGTGTTTTCGTGCTTCAGAAGGCACGTTAAGCCGTCAGTCCCAGTTTTTTCGTAAACAACAGTCGTTAAACCTTGTCGAAGGCCTTCGGGCGGCTTAAAGACTTCCGAAAGTACCTATCAATCAAGCAAAAGAATAAAAGTATGTGTAAATCTACGACGTATATCATTCATAACTAGAAGTATTACAAAAATCAGCAGCCGAGTGAACTCAAGTGTCCGTTTTTAAACCGAGTCGGCCAACAGCAATGGGCGGTGTTAGAATAAAATAAATAATTTACGAGCGTCAATAAACGTCTTGACCTTTGAGTTACGCATTAGCATTTCAACCTATTTGACTCGATCGCAGAGTGATATTATTAAATACATCTGTGTATATAAAAGAAATATGTATAAATATAGACTTACGAGTAATAGTGACGACTGTGATTCTGCTTGGTATTATTACTTCGCATAAGGATTACATTAAGTTATTATTATTATCTTCCCGAGAAGCCCGCTTAGCTAGTTATCACCTAGTTCCTCGTGTCATCCCACAAACTACTTGTTATATTATGGGTAGGCGGCTCCAAATGTTATATAATGAACTTAATCAAAGAATTTATTGTCACAACAAATAAGAAAACTCTTAGACAAACGTATTAAAATTCTTGTAAGAAACGTCCGTAATCACTTGACATGTATTTTGGCGCCTACGTCATAATGACAGTAACTGTCATTCCACATTCCAATACTAGTCTTGTGTTCGGTTGGGGATTTTTATTTACTAGGTACTTTTCTGATGGTTATGGGCGATAATGACAACTTACTCGTGACTCGTGTGGGTTTCAGGCTATTTAGATAAAACGGCCTACTTTGGGGACTTCAACACCATGATCGATACAAAATTCAGTACCACGCACCAACTAGTAGTCATTATGTAGAAAGGCTACCGGATGAGGTATTCGTTTTGTTTTTATGATGTATAAGATGATTGAATGGGAACATTAACATAATAGTATTTCCTCAACAATCATTCTTCTTTATATTATTAGTCGACAACGCGTTAGGGATGACTTTAGTGTTCCTCATGTCCATGATCGATATAAAAGTCGGTACTGAAGTGCCACTAAAATTTAATAAGGACAAGGACTTATTATGATTGTGCAATGATTATGTCACCACTGAGTCTAAGGTTTCTTAGGTTATACATATAAGCATTAACGCCATTAATTACACCCAAAGCACTGATTGCATAATATTACTACGTAACCCAAATTGTTCTGTTCAAATATTGTAATAATATTTGTTACTAGTTTTATAACATCTAGTAGTAAAAATAGAGTCAAGTGCGTAAGATAGTAAAAATTTTTCTGACCCACAGACAATACATTGAAAAGTAAACGCTAGTGCATTGGCAATACAATTTATTTTAGATATACGTCTGTTACGAAAGTGATTTGATTGTATATTTTTATTAATGTACAGTGTAATAAACAGGAAGAACTATTGAAAGATATATAGTGAAACTGCTATGAGGGAGTGTGCTCTTGTGTGTTCTCTTGAAGCGTATCTAGTGGAGTCTGTTTAAAAAAATAAATAACACGATATTCAATCTGTGATACTTTATTTGATGTCCATGTAAGGCAGAAGAAACACCTGAAACATGAAACATTTTTGTAAATGATTCACCTTACATAATAAAAGTAGCGAAAGTTTTTTTCTCCCGCTTTTTCTTTCTTTCAACCCTAGCTTAAATAATCTATGTCTTAGTTTTTATAAAGGCAATGACAAGTTAGGTGGTGTCGATCGAGATATTAGGTCACTACTGCAGGATTTCTAGATCAATAACTAATTAATTGTTGCTTCTAATAGGTTTCGATTTTCGTTTTTTTTCACTTTTGTAACTTAATGCTTTAAGTATAGTTAGTGTACGTATTTTAGCACTATTTCTGGTCTTGAGTGTGTATCTAAGTGTTTAATCTTGTTATCTTCAAGCTTCCTTCTCAAGATTAATGCTTCTTCCAAAAAGGATAAATTACTAGCCACCCGCTTCAATATTAAATTTTACTTTATATACCTACATCAAGATCAACAATATTTTTTTCGTTATTAATTCATTTATGTTTGTATCACGCGTGTTGTGTCAGCAGGATGAGATCGGTTGATATATGTTTAAGGTAACTTCATAAATATTTCCTATTAAAGCGTGCGATTTAAATCAATAAACAGAAAAATAATCGTATATCTTCATAAATAGTATAATTTTAGTTCATTCAACTCCCAAAAAAGATTCTATTCAAATCAAAATTGGCAATAAAGAAAGAGAATGATTCGTTTTAACGAACGGCGTTTAGTGATGTTTACAGTAATGTCGCCGTCGCGGCTGAAGGACTGCAAACAACACACTTAACACATCGCAGACGTGACTACGCTTTTAGACTGTCACTGCGATGGGTCAGGTTACATGGACGTGGGGCGCGCCTACCCAGCGCTCGATTTTTGATGAGAAAACGTAACTAACGAAATATATCACGCATAATTGTTCCACATTGAGCTTGGGTCTCCGGTCACAATCTATACTAATATATAAAGCTGAAGAGTTTGTTTGAACGAGCTAATCTCAGGAACTATTGGACCGATTTGTAAAATTCTTTTAGTGTAAGTTAGTTCATTTATGGAAGAAGGCTATGTAACATCACGCCTAGAGGAATCGGAGAGGAGCAGCAATAAAGAATATTGCGAAATAGGCAAATGTTTGAGCTTTTGTTGCGTGCGCTGAGTAAACGGTGAAAGTTACTATAACCATTTTTATGTATAGTTCAACAGATTTTGACCCGTACGTCGCATTGGAAAAAACGGCTTCCGAACGTAGCCATTAGTTTGTGACCAGTGTTGTACGAAATTACAGTCAATTCCATTAAAACAGATTTGATTTGTTCAAATTATTTAAATTATATTATCGACTCCGCATATTTCACATAACAACAAAAAATTGTTAATTAAACTGACGAGTAGTTTTTGAGTTATCCCTAACAATACGCATTTATTGGAAGTATATGATATCGAAATTTTTCTTGAGAAGCCATTGTTTATAACCGAATAAGCAGACTAGACTGCTTGCTGTCAAATATTCTGTGTAAAAATCTATTGACGGTAGAATATCCGTCCGATACAAGGAGAAATACTGTAATGGGTCCGCAGTAGAGGTATATGTAGAATAATTGTTGTTAATGTTAATGGTCTTGTAGAATAATTGTTATAGGTTTGGCGGCTGGGATAAATAAAAAAATTTAAAAATATTTGCATATTGTTATTTAAATTAAAATGTTACAAAAACATCACAGTTCACACATCACACTTCACACATCACAGTTCTACCTCGTGGAAAGTGGTGATATAATCTTGGGTGGTAAAACACATGAACTTGGTACAAGCCTATTCACTCTCGACTTGAAGACATCAACATTACGATCGAACGGGAATATCGACGCGGGCAATTTATTCCACTCCTTCACAGTACGTATTTCGCATGACGAACCAAAGCGCGTCATTCGTACCGGAGGGATATTTACAATGATTGGATGGATACCCGCCGTGCGCCGGGAGGATCGATGTTAGAATGGAGATAGGGGAATTAATTCGTATAATTCTTGCCCACACTTTCCTAAATGCATCCAATAGAAAACCTAGAGTAATATAATAAGAATATATAGAATAAGAAGTATAATATAATAAGAACAAATAGAATAAGATTTTTTTTATAACCTTACACGTACAGATCTAGTCTAATGACAGTTTCGTTTCTCTTAAACCAGGAAGTATTCGCAATGCACTCAAGCATATTTATCTAAAGCGGAGGTGGCATGTAGGTGTATTGAACCTTAGTTACTTGTTACTATTGGTCAAGGTAAACAAAATGTAATATTTATAACATTGCGTTATTAGCTTTACAAAGTTGACTTACACTTAGCTTTAGGATTGCTAATATTGTAAAAAACAAATACCGCCTTATTACAAAATAAGGTCTAAACCACGATTATCTAGTATAGGTTTATCTTTTATACTATACTTTAAGCCAAGGTTTATTTTACTTGGTCTAATAGAAGTTTAAACCGGTACTTTGCTAGTCCACGTTTTGTATTGGCCGATTATGTTTTACGTATATGAGTACTTTCAATAATATTTTCTCAAGTCAGCCGCCAAAAAACTCGTGTACCGGCTCCCTAATTGGTCCCCACTAAAGAGATAGTTTTACCTTTTCTATTTTCATTTTTTCTTATATGTATGTATAATTTCTTGATTCACGACGCATTAGTGAACCCTTTGGTGTTGCTGATGTTTATGAGTGATGATAACCATTATGTTGCTCGTCTGCTCGTTTGTATGATAGTTGGGAAAAAAGAGAAATTCTACGAGGCACGGTCATTATATCCATAAGTGTTTAATTTAGATAGTAGTAAATAACATAAGCACTCATACCGCGGCGGCTCACGTCGATCCTAAGCGATCGACAGAGTTAAGCAACTGCGGGCGGTGGGTACCTGGTTGGGTGATCGCTAGTGGCAAAAAAATCTTGAGCGTGTCCGTGCTTTGGAGGGCACGTTAACCCGTGGTTGTTATGGTAAATAACAATCGTTACCCCACGTCGGAGGCGTTCGGGCGGCTTCAAAACTTTCGACTGTTGGGTCGGCCACTAACCCGCACTGGAGCAATGCAATAAGAAAGCATGAAAAAAGCCGTACTTACCTTTAAAGATTAGGACAGCTACTATAGTTTGTCTTTCATTTTATTTTCTTAATAACCTTTCCAATGTAAACTTTAAAGACACATATACCATAGATTAAATAATGCTCGTGTTACTTACGAATAATTACGAATTTTTAGAATCTTCCGTTGAATTTCTGTCGACTATTGGCAACATAAGCCAAGGCATACTTATTGCTGGGCTTTGTGACCCAGAGTAAGTAGTCCTCCGAAACCTAGAGCTTGCCTTCTGAATGTACGGCCTTGGTTAAATAAATCCTGTAAAGACGCGACGTAATCGACATAGATCTACTTATAGTAAATGTTTAAAGAGCCCTCGTGTTTGCTCTTGATTGCGTCATTAGAAGCAATTAATCTATGTCGTGGTTCGGGCGTTGAGCACAGACGTAAAAAAATAACAGTTTGATGCACTATGACTTGCGTCAATAATAATATTACCGATCGATCCGCCATTCAATATTGTTAGTAATTCGTTTGTTTTTTTTGTTGTTTTTTTAATTGTAACTATTTTTTACGGATTATGTTATTAAAAATATCATTCACTATACTAAAGATATATTGATGGATAATAAGTACCGCAATCATCAATACATATCGATACTAGAATTTACTATGTATATTGTAACCATTGTAACAATCCGGTCCGCAGAAGTCATTTTATTAGGGATACAGCACGAGATAAATATAGTAAAAGACTTAAAATTATTACAATTTCGAATTGGAGCTATGGAACATGGCAATAACGACCATTATTGTTTATAGACTATATTAAGTACTCGCTTTTTCCCGCGGCTTTGCTCGCATTAAGAAACTCTCATCAGCTATTTTATCCCCTTGGGGGTAGAATTGATCAAAATCCTTTCTTAGCGTATGCCTACGTCATAACATCTACCTGCAT
>DWJN01000876.1:0-20566 GCA_018248895.1 Carystus phorcus
ACAACATATGCCCCCCCCGCGTTACCTAATCCCCAACAAAACCAAACAAGCCTGGGCTAATGACACGAATGGTGAATAGTATCCACTTTCATCTCGCAACTGAGCGCATGTACCGACTTTCACAAAAGTTTGTTAGAAACTTAATATGCGACACGTAATCATATGATTGGTTTTTGCACAAAAGGCAAAAGACAGGTGAGAAGTGTAAACTGCTCGTCTTGAAACGTTTAGTAAGTATACACCTATTACATAGATACATACTTTTACCTGCGTAAAATACGTATATAGTTTACGCGTAACAAATATTAGTGTTATCGATGTTTGTAATCTATTCATTTGCATACTAGACGTTCAAGGCTGTATTCAAATTGGCGGAAACGGATAAACAGACATAAATTCTTTTAGACGTTCTGAATTCATATTTTACTTCAAAGGAGTTTTAAATGATCTTTACCAATGAAGACTAAACCATTTGCAATCGGAACTACTTCCATCCAGTTCAATTATGGGGTGGAATTGTAAATAGGAATTAAGTAGTAAAAACATTGTTATAAAATAAGAAAAAATATCATTCCCTAAGTTAAGAACTACAAGAGAACCTTAGTTAAGAATATTGACCACTGCACCTTTCCTTCAATTACCCCAATAACTGGTCATTACAGAAATACTAAGGCTTCTTATAATGTACCTACCTAACATTATCAGTTCGCGTACTGAAAAAACTCCGCTACAATAAGAAAACGATTCATATTAAAGTTTATTAATTAAACACATCGATAATTACGTACATTAGGTAGCTTCATAGATAAGTGTACGCCAGTCTTCCTGTTGTATGACGTCACAAGGTTGGATCCGTATCACACATAATACAATAATTAACATGGACGAATTGTAATTAAATATTTTTAACTCAGATTTTTTGTAGCCTTCTTGGTCATACGAGCAAATGAGGTGCATGATAATATGTGCTCACCGTCACTCAAAGACATGAGCAACATAAGAGGTATCATTGATGTGTTCCAGGATAAGAAAGAAGAATGAAGATATTGCTGTTTCTAAGCCAATACCAAGGTCTTACTCCTATTCGATTTGACAGTGACATTAGCTATTATTTAATGTGTAAAAAGTGTCCACCAATCCGCATTGAAGTAGTGTGGTGGGTGGTGGAGTATGCACTAGACCACGTCAATGATGAGGAAAGACCCGTGCTTAGTAGTGCCATTAATGGGTTAAAGGCAATGTAATATACAAACAACCAGTCCATATATCAAGAACACATTTGATACGGAATTTAACCGAAAACTGTTTAGGGGACTTTACCGCAAAACCCTCAGACGGATCAATACATTATAGGCGCTGTTTTATCTGTCAAACTCGCACACAAAACAACAGTTCAATGATCCAACTAATCCAACGTGTTACAACATTGAGACACGTGACTCATATTAATATGGAACGTTTAATTTCTTCGGCTATTTTTGTCGCTAGTTCGATAGGGCTCGCTCGCGTGATGCGCTCCGAGGTTTACCGAGCTAGCCGGACGGAAACGTTGTATTAATATTTTCCACACCAAGGTCGACATTTCCCCGTAAAAAATCGTCGCAGTCGAATAAGTCATATTAAAAATCTCTTGATGTTCACGGAAAACCATTGTCAAGGTGTTTTTCGAGGTGTTATGCACAATATTATCGTAAACGTTTTTTTAGTGAACAACTTTTAATGCTTCCACGATTTAGGATATACTGTCTCGGTCTGTTTCGATATTAACACCTGACAATACGTGATTCAAACCTTAAATCAATGATGGTAGGTATGAACTGAGCATTTTAAATATTTTAACCCATTAAAAAAACTTAGGGTCCCAGTTCGACTGTACTTTTTTATGTTAGCTACTGGTGTAACAACCGATTTAGACGATTCTTTTTATATTCGAAAGTCGGCGCTTGTAATGTGGTCCCATTTAAATTTAGCGAGATATGACGAGTGGTTTTAGTATTTATTCCAGTGGTTTTAATAATTGAAATAGCAAAATGTAATCAGACGTATTTAATTGAAGTCGCTTTTTCTTCAATTCACAAACCGTCAAATACTTGCTTTAATAATTCCCAAAATCACAGCGCAGATTTTTCAAAAAGGTAGATTTACTCAAAATTACAAAAATGCTGATGAATCTTTTCTGCTTAACAGGGTCCATTTATAAGATCAAAGCTCGATCAAAGAAGCTTGTCAAAATGACGTTACATCACAATTATAGGAGCATTTATATTCGAAGCGATTTATACATATTCGCGATTGATCTACTTTGCATGATCCGTTATTTAAGATAGTTCTTCGTACTCTTTAATGTGCTAAGCGTTTAGGTTTGGATATACAAATATTAATTAGATATTTTAAAATACCCACACACGCTAGTGTGAACATGCAATCGTTAATATGGAATTACTACAACAAATAAATCATTTTCTTTATCCACACCAACAACGAGCTTCTCAAATAACACACGATATAATAACTGTCGGTAACGCAACCCCGGTGCACCGGTGTATAGAACGATGGAAATCGATGGCTAGTGCAGTTAACTACGTCTTTATAAACACCACAATAGAGTCCAAAATCGTTAAACTGAACAACCGTAACCCATATACCAATATCTTCGTCACGAAGTTAACATAGCTTCTATGTCATACGTAATAGACGTGATTGTCGTTCACTCGAGCGCTGCAAACAAATATTGGCCGAACACTTCGGTTATTGCGAATAATTTGAACCCTACGCCGACGCAATAAGACTAGTATTCTGTATATAAGCAACTGGGAGGTCAAACCGCAGGCTTCCGCTATACAAGAGGTATCTCCTTCCAAGGTATATTGCGTTAAAGTAATATGTTTGACTGCACGTTATGCCAATATGTAAATATTGGATATGTGTCTTGGTTTCTGGTTCAATATAGGCCTAGGCGTACAGAATTACGGACATATTTTAATATTGATACAATGAATTATTTATTTTCCTTGGCCGAAATGAAACAAACATATTTTTAGACGTACTCAATACTTATAAAGACGATGAGACTATTTCATATATTAGTTATAGTATTAGATTTTACATAAGAAAGAATAGGTTTAAGTAACACCTCGTATCATCAAACTTATGCTTGAATACCGTACAAACGAGCAGTCGAAACCACCTGATGATAAGTGATCACTGTCGTCGATGGACAATAGCAACACCAGACACTACACTGATGCGTTAAAAACAAGAAAGAAGGGAGTAAAAGAACAGACACTACTAGCTATTATACGCACTTAGTTCACGCAGTTACGATTTGATAAACAAATTGGGGTACAAACGACATAAAAGTCATTTTTGCTCAAATACCACCAAGAAGTATTAATACAGTTACGCTAAAGCGTATGTAATACAACCTGATGGGTTACTTGTTAAAATTTTTCCACTTGGTACAACGGTAGCAGGAAAATAAATATAAATGTATGAGAGAGAAATAATGTAGAAAGACAATGTAACATATTATGTCACGTTACAGTCGACGTTTCCGAATTTCAACATCGCTAAGGTATGTTGGATTAGTTAATGTGGTTATCGATGCTAATATTCCAAAGATGTAGCGGCAGCCTTATCGAGCGTGCCAAACGCGGTTTAACATACTTTACGCACCTTTGACAATATTATGGAGAAATCTCAAAGACGCCATTCCGTAAGCTGTAGAAGCGACTGTAATTTCAAAGGTCAGGAGGTTGTTCGAACCAGAAATCTTCAACGGAGTTTATTAAACAATCTCCATAGATTCTGTAATTTAATAAATAAACAGCGAAATACCTACAATAATATTTTTGCCAATACATTTATCGCAGGAGTTTTATGTATTTGAAAAACTTACTACACTCCAAAATGAAGTCCTTGCGACTAATGTTAACAGCAATTTTTTTAACACTTATCGCGATACAACTAGTGATATTTTTTACTCAGGGAGATATATTCATATATTCATAATTTTTTTGGATCAGGAAATACCTATTGACTTAATACTCGCAAGTACGTCATGTTTGTCAAATCCCATTAGGCAATTTGAATCGTACGAACTAACCTCTCTGATTTTAATAAGCGACCCAACATCAACTTACACGTCAGTCGTAGATGATATAGACTAACTTCTGTAAACTAAGCACTTAGCCCGATTCCATAAACTAAAATGTATTTCTGTAGAGACAAAACCAAACATTGCGAAACCTGTCACAGCTCGTGAATAAAAATGTTTTGATATCGGTACAAAAGAGACGTCAAAGGTACAAAAATGAAGCGTCAAGCCGACGTTAAAATCCTAAAAACATAGCCACTGCTTGATATTATAATCACGTTGCTAATCACACGGCATAATTGTGAGCCTAACAATTAAGAACCTGCCAGAGAGAGATTCCCTCGAAAGATTAATGTTGTAATTCTGTACCCACGCAAATTCACAACTCATATTATAATCAAAATGTCTCACTGTTATGATATACACTACACACGATAAAAAATTATCAGTAAAAAGCAATTGAATAGGTCAACAAAATGTTGCATTAAACGTTAATATTTATTTTAATAATGAACCAGTTGACACATTTAAATAGTTGAGAACAACACATTTGTGAATGAAACGTACTAGAGCAGCGTCGTACTGCACAATTCAGCTCTCCTCAATTACGAGGAAATATAAACAAAACCAGTGGAAATGTACTGCACAGCTTACAATACAGTAAAATTAAACAGTGACTAGACACGGCCACAGCAAATTCTGTCGTGAAATTATTACGCTTCATGGTCTGAAACGAATGGATGAACTCGCGTTTCGTTTGTACAGAGTACTGTTTATCTAGAAAAGATTTTTTGACATGTGTAACATTTGCCTTTAATATGGGACCCTACTCTGCACGGGTCTCAACACAAGTGTCGGAAGTTTTTATGCCGCCCGATGTCCTCCGAAATGGCTTGAATAACAACCGGGACCGATGGATTAACGTGCCCTCCAAAGCACAGAAACGCTCAAGTAATGTTTGCTACTAACGGTCACCCATCCAGGTACCGACCGCGCCTACAGTTGCTCAACTAAGTCGATTTCTCAGGACTGACGCGAGCCGCCGCGGCTCCGGACATAATTATGATATACAATCATAGGAAAAATTATTACGGAAGAAACATATTCGTATATGAATTTGAATTTACACGTCTCAATTGTCGTTCTATTGCACTGGTTTCTTACAAAGATGGGCTTTCCTTTACTCAAGAAATGTATACCAGATTGGTGGATTCGTCAGATATAATAACATCTCTGACAGTTTTAACAAACATCGCAACTCGCCATTAATATGCCAAGCGCTCATTACCTCCGGCTCCATTTAAAGCGGCCATTTTGCGTTACCAACAAGGTGGGATATTTTTTGCGGGCAACCGAAAGACCTGTTTTGTTCTGTCGCGGTTTTTTTTTTAAAGTAAAAAGCTCGTTTCGACGCTCGCCGCCTCTTTATCGAACCAATGCGACCTGCGGACCGGGATGCCGTCTTTTTTGGATCATTCGATGCGCCTTTGTAGTGGAAATAATTGCAACTTCCTGTATACCTACCTACCATAATTTAACAAATATTTTAATTATCACGTAATAATTCTAATATCGATAAAACCTACCACCTTAAAGTATAAAAACATATTGAGAAATATATATATTTTCCATCTTCAAAATAGCTAATAAAACACAAAAACATTTGGTCCAAATCGAACTGCATAAGGATCAGAGCACGCAGCGAGAGAATAACTATTAAAATTGAGAATTATTACAAAATGTATGTGAGATTGAGCGAGTAAGTTTTACATACATCTTCATGTTGTTTGTTGGGGCTGCGAGGAGTGTTATGAGTAGAGATATCTAATAGCAATATAAAATGGCTACATTCGATGAGTTAGAATTATTACAAGATACGTTATTTGAGAACTTAAAACGAGCAGAAAAGAATTACCGTAAAACATCGAAAGAGAGAATTAAACAAGCTCATTTTAAAACTAGGTTGGAGATCATAGAATAACAGTTTTTAAAGTTTAACTAGACACATAATCCAATGATTTCGATCGCATCGTAACATCGCACTGAAGAATATTTTACAGAGAATAAGTATGAGAGTTTAGAAGAATTATAATTATGTGGAATATAAAACTATGTTACGTGAAGCTTTACAATCATGTACGCCTTTTGCTATCCATCAAACGTCACATTACATAAGTGCTGCTTCAGAATATGTTGCTTCAGAAAACAATAACTACAACAATATCAAGTTGGCAAGAATTAACTTTAATTAATTTTGTCGATATAAAAACATTGATAAGACCTTTCTTAGAGGCTAATAAATTTTACTCTAGGAGTATAAATACGTGTTTGGAATAAGTAGTGGTGAGTCACGCCGAGATGCGGTGAGACGTTTCGCACGCGGCCATTAAATGTAATACGCGAACTGACGCGACGACCGGCGGCCGGCCGTCCAACGAATCATGCGTCGGACCCGAAACCGGTATCTCGAACCGGTATCTCTGTTATGTATCGTAACGACACAAGTCTCGAATAACGAACGCACCGCGCACATACTATCGCTCATGTAAGCCCGTCTAACTGTCGCTAACGTTACTTTATGAGCTAGCGTATTACTACACGCTCGTATTAAAGGCATATACAAAAGGTACCCGACCTCGCGGGAAAGGTTTCCGAAGATGTCGTCTATACATAATCCTTTCTAACTATTTAATCAGCGAAATCGATCAGCTTATACATTTACTAGTATTAACTAGCAAAATATCGAATACGTTTTCAAAAACAAAACGTTAGGTTGTGCGATATATAACCATTAAAGGGGATTAACGAATATATCAAAACAAATCATCGAAAATTTTCTTTTTAACTGAAAATAGAGTAACCATATTGAAATGGAATGGAATCCTTGTAAATCCTAGAACAGCGTAATGGAATCCTAATTCAACATTTTAAGCGAAAATGAAATGAGCAACTAACTATGTATAGAATCGGTAACGTTTTAGAAATTTTACACAGATACGTTGTCTTGGCAACAACAAATCTCTATAATATAAAACAAAAAAAAACGGATCCTTACATTAAAATTTGTGTGCGTTTGTTACGGAATTGACAATACAAAAGAATATATTAAAGATAGCAACAGATAGTAGAATATAAAAATATTTATAAATTACAATATTAGTATAATTGTATGTTTCCGACACTTAGATACCTTTCAGAAGAGTCCAAGAGTTTGTTCAGACGAAATACGTGAAACTATGTACCCAATAACATTTAATTTTATTCAACGGTGAAACTGATGTAATTTTTACAAAATACTAGTTCTATTAACCCTGCAAACGAACGGAGGCAGCAAATTGGGTCCAAATCGCTTCCCGTTCACCGGCACGACAAAAGGCTGCGCGCGCGGCGATGCATGACTCACTGAGAATCGCCGTTTGTCTTCCTCTAACCAAACCTCTCGCTCTAACAACGGAGGCTTCACAATCGTCCGATACAAAGAAATCGCCGATTAGATAGCATTTTGTAGAGCAATTGGTAACATAACGTCTGTGTGAACTTATTAAGATAGCTGTGTAGTGTTATCAATAAATATCGCATTACGATTGCTTTGCTATAGATCGCTTAGAATCACAAATACTACCTTATCACTGAATTAATGAGTTAAAAAAAACATTTACTTACATGCCATGTAACTGAGACTTCTTACATGTTAATAAAAAACAATTAAGTAAATGGTACTAACACTTCATCGATACGAAAAATGAGAAAATTAACATCGTCCACTTACTACGCAATTCGGATCAAACTTATTAAGTGTATAATACATGATTATATTTTTGGAAAGGCCAAGATTGAACCATACGGAGCTAAAACAAAACAATGATATTTTATCTTTTTTAATCATAAATACAAATTACGATGTGTGTTTTCCCAGAAGTCGAAATTCGACCATAATCATCTTTAAACACGAGGAAACCATTAGAAGTTACATGTTCTCTATAAGATTGGGTACTTATTTAATATTTAAAAATAAAAAACGTAGGATGAAAAGTATTAAGTTGTCTTAATAATGTACAAAAGAAGTCGGACTCATCACTTAAGAAACGAAGTAGTCCCGACTTTTTGGATAAGCCAATGTTAGTTATCAGAGGGTCGTTAATAAGGGGGTTCAAATATGTAATAAAAAGTATCAAACTGTCATGCAACAGCTAATTGAGTGTCGACAGGAAGCTTCAGAACTGGTGACAATTGTGCAGCGGCTCCCATGGCGTGACGTGTTTAACCTACTTGGAGGCCGACACATTTGACCCTACCGTGTAACGCGACGGATAAATTGGCGTATATATTTTTGGAAACATTACAATTCTAGAACACGCAGTCTCATTAAATATATTATGTATTTAGGAGTGTTTAGTAGATTTTTAGGGTTAATTACTCGTGTTGTTTGCAGGTTAACTAACGTTAATGGCTAAATGTCATCCGCTTATTTCATGACAGTGAAACTAATTCCACGAAACCGATTCTAAAATAAAATTGAAGATAAACAACTATCGCAGATAAAAACCGATAACAATCGTATACCTACTATATAAAGATAATCTTTATTCAGTTCGCGAATACATGTGTGTGAAATGTTTCTATGAATGAACAATTTAGGTACCTATAATCAATGTATGTCTCTTATTACTCCACTAGTAATTAGTTTTGCTGACCCCAGCACAATACTAGCAATACAATTTATAAATAAACGGTTGAGACATCAACTACGCATTTTAATTAACTTTTGTTTCGTAAACAGTTTAACCAAATGTATTTTCTGAGCTCTGATCTCATTTTTAAACTGTATCATGGTTAAAAATGGGTGAATGTAAATTTAAAATACATATTGTAATTCCTAGCCATCCATACTTTATAATAACACGTCCTGCTTTAGTTTCGATAAATGTACATTACAATTATGTGTATAAAGTATGCTAAAATACTTTATTTCCAATATTTACTGTGAAGCGTAAAACGAAACACATAAGAGTGTAAGTAGAGCGCGTAAGTATTTATCGATACCTAATTATAAGTTGAACCAAAATGATGAAAACGATTCATACAAATGTTTAAATGAAATTACAAAAAGAGCAAACACAGATAGGCAATATAATGGTAAGTGGTCACCACATCACAACATGTCCATGGACAATGGATTCACTGATGTATATGAACGGCACGGCTCTGTAAAGCATCATATCTTTGATCAAAATATCTGAGATATGATACGAAATATCTAACAGAATAACACAGAAACCTAATTTAATAAAGCCTTGTTGGATTGTCCTAACATATGTCGACCAACGACATATAAAGTTGAACATATTCTTCTTATATTATATTCTTTACACCCACGTCGTAGTTCACAAAGAAATAAATCTATTATTGAAAATAAATACATGGAAACAATCGTAATTGATACATACAGGAATATTTAGGCTTTAGATTATTCATGATAACGATGTGATCCTAAATTTTAAAACAGATACAGAGGGTAATCCCAGACTAAGCGAGAGGCTGGATCGATATCTCTTCAGTGTTTTGTCCGTGACTTGGCATCATTTAACCCGCAACAAGGGCCAGCCAGTTAACGATACAATAAAACGTTAAATTAGCAATTTGCTAGAGATTAATCCACTAAGATCAACAGTGGCAGCAACGCGAGGAAAATGAAAACCATATTTCCTTTATTTTTATTCGCCACATACGCTTCGGTAATGCGTTTTTATTTTGTTAGGTAGATGAATGGTGGCCGATTATAAAATATAATTTAAAAATTAAATTCAATAATTACTAATATTCGTGTGTTTTCTTTACCAACCTACCTAAGTATTTTTCCGTATTTTTTCACTAATAACATCAATTATATTATTAAACCGGCCGTTCTGGCCATCGCCACAAGTCGACGTGGGAACAAATACTTCTGATAGTTAACGATACAACGAAATGTCAAATGAACGCAGTGCTTCAACAATTTGTGGAAGATTAAAAGTGATTTATGAACGCTACTGCCGCGTCGTGATTTCTTCTATTTTCTTTCTCACACTATTTCACGGTGGTACAAAATAAATATGTGCACGTGTTTTAAAAAAACAGTGAGACACGTCAAAACATTAAATCCTTTTATAGAACGGCTTGTAACCATATGATCCTTCGAGTTGCATTAAATTATTATTATTATATTGTAACGCACGACTACATGTGTAAGCGAAAGAAAATCAGACAGTATTGTAATAATTATATTGCGAAATCCAAGCATTCAGAAAATATACAAAAAGAAAGAAAAAAACAGGGGAAAAAGCCATTTCAATGAAACGGTTTCGTGACGTAAGTTAATATGGGAGGAAACGAACGCCCGCGCGTCACGGTGAAAGTAGACGACAACAATTTAGCCACTGTAGTAGCTTCGCTCGTTGTTTAGGGAGACATGTACGGCATATGTTTACTGAACCTCAATAGTGAATATAACCCAGTCGTACAAGCAATCAATATTCTAACGCTTAAGTGAGAATGTTTGAAAGTACTGACATAAAACCTGGCAACTGATTTAAAGACCAACATTAAATTAAAATCGAGCAATCTTAATTTTATTGGTACCTACTGGTTCAAATTCGAATATTTTTTAACTCAAAATTCTGAAACTAAAACTAATGGTGGCTCAATTTTCGTATTTTAATGGCACAGTACTTTCCTACGCGCGGAACAGCTATACGCATACGAGTCGAAACAATGGACAGAACGTAACAATACCTAACCAGTCTTATTAGCCGGATGAGTTTCTCTCATTTAGCAGATTGTGCTTCGCCGTTGATAGCTTGGAACTTAATCCATGGTCACGTTTTAATAATACAATTCTTATTCGATAACGTGACAAAATTATAGGTTCTATTTAAAACTTTGACAAATGCCGTATATTTTTAACTAGTTTCCTAATAACAAGCGACAAAAAAGCAATATAAAAGACATAAATAATCGCAATATAATATGAATCTGCTCAATTTAATTTTTGATATAATGATGATGTTGTACACGAAGTAATAGTCGACAAATTAGGATTAAGTTCAAATATGTTTGTAGGTTTGATTAAGCGATACTCATCAATCACGGTACATCAAAAAAATATAAAGCATCTGATGGGTGCATCTTCGTTTGCATGTGTACAAAGCCATTGGAAACCTTTACTTATGAACATAGGCGAGAGGCCGGCACCAAAACAAAACGAGCCTGCCTTTTATAAAGTAAAACACTTTACGAAACACGCGGTGCAGCGTGGGAGTTCGTGATGTGGGCTGTAACAGGAGCCTCGACGTTCCAACGCGAGCCTTTTCGAAGATAAAGCGGTTCGAAGCAGAAAATTTGCCGTTTAAAGTCGTGTCGCGTAGCAAATTACGGAAAGCCGAAACGATGATCAAATTCAAGGACATGGTACTCCTGTTACTGCGAGGTACCTGTTGCTATCGATGATTTGTTTAAATTTTTTTGCAAAGATTGAAAACTGTAAAAATATGTAATGAAGATAAAAATAAAAAACAAATTATAAAATTTGCAGTGAATAATAAGCTAATAATTCAACACCTAATAATTTCACCGGCTCATGATTAAAACAATATAGTTAAATTCCCTTAATTACTTTACAAAACTTTAGAATAGGTAATCAACACATAGTTATCAATTAAATTATTTAAACTGATAGCACTTTTGACGCCAAATTGAAAATTCTCAACAAAATTTGGTTGTGACGAGTTCGTAAAATTCAGATCACGGGCTATAAAACAATTGACGCTAATATGGATAAACGTCTCTCGTCTATTTATGGTGAATAACGAGCTTCAATACACGTGGAGGTAGTAATTGCAAATGCAAAGATATTCATAGCAAGTATACAGCCGACATACTTGTATTACTAAAACGATGTCTTATATTCATTTTGAACGTAGACTTAATCCATAAAAAAACTGCTGGAAGATATTAAGCTTTATTAAGGAGTACTTTTACATGAAACAAAAATCGCGAACATGAACTGGATGGGTTTACTCGTAGCCATATTAAAATAGAAAGCTAGACTCCTAACTGGTCTAAGCCGGTTTGCGAGGAAATGCTTACACATGACACATGTTGGCTACATCATGTCTATGCCTGCCTTAGGATATTAAAATATAAACAAGTACTGAAATACAGAATCAAGAAATACTATACTTAAATCATTGTACCTAATATTATATTGCACGTGGAATGAAAAAAAAGGTAGAAAAAAAAATCCAGAAAGGATTTCAGATGATTCAAGAACACTTCGTTTTATTTAAATAATGTCAATTAAAACACGATGGAGACTAAAAAAAACGAAATTGCTCTTGGAAAATTAAGGTAGCGACCGTAGTGTAACGGTCTATCGCGACTACTACATTTTTAGAAACACTAATTAATTAATTCATTAAGCATATTTTAAATGACAATACAATTGTAAACGTACAAAACAACAAATGAATGGTAAAAAACTGTATGTAGAATAAAATAAGAGGACATTCTTTTAGATACGAGATATTAAATAGAGATTATGATTTTACGCCAGTCATCTAATATTTACTCGTAAAAGTAGCGAAAGGGTCCGAAAATTAAACTTAAATTGTACGAATAAATAATGCCACAGTTAATGTTCGAAAGGTAAAGTAAAGTAGATACGGATTAATATATTACACACTTGAGATAACGCCAATTAAACAGCAGGTAAATATATTTTTCCTCACAGATAAGTGGTACGTGATAAATTGACAATGATTACAGAGACAAAGTTCATACTTCCGTTCCTTTTTTAGTGCACGCGAATGAGTCATGATTGAATGTCACGACATTATCGGAGAAAGTTCTTAATTTTCCAACTCCATTTAGATTTTCCCATGTTATATAGAATTTATGAAATACTTCCATAGACGAAATAAGCATAGAATAACTGAAAATATGAGTACAATCTTATCTACGACATAGAAGCTTTATAAGTCATCGAACCTCTTTATTGATATCATAAAATTACTGAAGCTTCTAAATAATACTCGTTCTCATACCTTGGTTGTGTTGAATTTTTATTTTAATAATGAGCTGTTTAAATTTTGCATTAATATTGAGCCTTACTTGCAGTTGGTACTAAAAAGTTCCATAAGGATCTTTTTGCGATGGGCGAGAAGTCAGTACATTCAGTATATAAATCTGATGATGACTAACAATAGTCACAAACTGCTCAACATCAAATATGTAAATCTAGAAATGCTTAGGTTTATTCTAAACATGTAGCTTATTCATGTCCAAACGATTTATAAATTACTTTCCTTGAAGCAAAAACTTTAGTAATCGATTTGTTGGAAGCAAATTACATAACAGCAAATGCGAGAGCCGTCATAAACTATGCCATGCCGCCGCCCACCAAAAACATTAAAATTATTCCATTAGTTCCACACGTGGGTTGTTACGAAGGCATACAAGTGTATGCTAAGTTACGGTTAAATCCAACGTTCTATTTAGTTTAACAGAGAATCTAATGGTTTATACTTATTACATCATAAACATAAGAGTATACAACTGATTCTCTTCTCTCTCGAATGAATCTTGCAAACTTTAGTATCTCAATGAAATAATAGACAAAATTCTTGTGAAAATTCCTTAATTGTTATCTGTAAAATAAGTTACAAAATTCTCAATTTATGGCAGTGAACGCAGCTTATCCTACCAAACAATGCCGTCGGCGCACGGTGACCGAGCACTAACGGCTTCACAGAGGATATTAGCAACACAACAGATTATTTAATCACTTCTCGCTTTTCACGGAAATATTCTTTCACTAATGGATTCGGAAATTGAAAGCTCTCAACGTTGCAGCATATTTAAACATTGTTAAACCTGAAGTAAATCTTTTATAATATGTAGAACGATACAAGAGCCCAATCTTTAGTGACTCTGTTTTTATTGTGAGAAGTTCTCGGATTCGAATTACAGTCGGTAAATAAATTTGATAGATTTTGTTCTGGGGCTCACTAAGGTTCTTGCGACACAGGGAGATTGACTACGATTTGTTAACATCAACGACTATGTGGAACTATTTTAACCATAATAAATAAATACACAATAATTATTTATCTTTTACAACTCTGATACAATTGCAAGCCAACTGTTCCCACGACTCGATAAAGATAACAAATGATAACTAATGCATCTTTCGTGTATTTTTAATAAAACAAATTTAAATGTATCTATAGTTAATGGAATAGTACAAAAAATCCATAAACAAGCAACTTTCGAGCTTAAACTAGGAGAAATCGAGTTACTTTTTAATTTTACGCTGCAAATTAAATAGGTACGATCAAGTATAAGAAGTCACCGTTGCGGTAGATAAGAAAGTTTTTGTATAGCACGTCTCTTTCGCTCCAAGAATACACATTTAAATAGAAAGACGGAGACGGAGAATGGTAGAGACATTAACTCCGCAACTTGACTTCTTAACGACCGGAACCCATGCCATAAAACTTTCAAGATTTAACATGATTTTGAATTATAAGTGAAAGTCATTCGATACGACTTACTGATTTTTACAAATGTCAAGTCTTTATTTAATTAAACGTGACATTTTCTGTGGCATTATTGCTAATGTACAAATATCAGCTGAGGACTCTCAAGTATTACTTTCTTAAAAGCTATTACATACTATTGATGAAAGAGATTTAAGTAAAATCATATAATACCCATAAAATCCATTCTTCTTTTAATGTCTGTTTAATTTATGTTCCAAATACAGAATATAACGTAAAACTTAAGCGACACTACCCCGTTTTTTACCAAGGTACGCTCCTACATCGGTTCGTTATCAGTTTTCAGATAAACGCCCAACTACCGAGCGATAACGTGCACAATAACCATATCTGATGCAGCTCTAATACTTGTATCGATAAAAATGTGTTTTATATGAAATCCAAAAAATATGAAATTAATTTTACGTAATTAGTACAATCATTGTTAGTCCACATTATATATAAGTAAATTATGGACATGTAATACTGAAATATAGTATTTTAGTGGAAAAATAGTAAACATTTTTTTATTCCGAAATCTTTGTACGAAAAGATAATCTTAATTGATTATAATATGGCACAGCGGCAATTCACGTTAGTATTCAGAAGTCACGCCAAACCAACTTCGTATTTTACTAGCATAATTTAATTGCATAAGTACATTATAAAATGAAATTAATAGCAAAACAATTCCTTAATAAAATATAAACGTTCTAATAGGTATAGCTGATAGACTAGTGTTCATAAAGTAAACACTAGAACCATATTAGTATTAAGATTAAGAATTAACTGGCATTAACTGAACACAATAGAAAAGTAAAATTAAAGTCAATAACAATGTAACCAACATAAGTAGGTATGTAAAATGTTCACGAAAAAAAATCATTTGAATTCTACACGCAAAGTGCTTGTGAAGTTAAAATGAGTGCATAAATGAATAAGCAATGTCTCGGAAAGAATTTTGCGGCAACTGAGAGATAACGTGGAAACGAGTTGGTACGTTTCTTTAAAAATATACGATGGGGTGGATTTTAAAACGTGAATGTTATTTGAAATTGTAGAATAGCAGATATCAAAGTCGAATCAAACGGAGATACTGTATCATAATTGTAGCAAATGTCAATTAGGTGATGAATTAGCTAACGAATGTCATCAGCAGCCATCAGTGGATGAGGAAACAAAATAAAAAAATAAGGATTTGCTCCCTTTAAATCCAACAAGTGAAGTACGAAATAAGTTTATAATTGCGAGCATCAAGGTGAAGTCAGACAATGATTATTGCCTCACCTTGAATGGCGAATGCACAATTGTAACGTTTTTGGTCTTGGCGTTTAACTTAACAAGCTACCTATGTGCACTGAGTATCTTAAAACAATTTCAGAAGCTTACGTCATACAGACATTGAGAACATGTGTTTGGAAGTTCACAACAATTCAGTCTAATAGGGATATCGTATTAATAAAATTGCAGAGCACGAGGTGAGCTTCAAAGTATACGTAACGTTTTTATTTAAGAAAATGAAATTATTATTATTGTCGCTAGCGTATTTTATACACACGTACTTTTCTATTAGTAAAATTAACATCAGGAAAATACCATTTTGCTAAGTTAAATCAACAATAACAAGTGTGGCTGTTTAAACTATATAGAGGTATCTATAAACCCATTTTAAATAAGATATCATATAATAAATATAATTCCATCAGTTTATTAGAGCAATGATTTTAGTCACGCAATAGACATATGTAGGTGTAGAAGTTTTATCATATAAACAATTACCAGTTGCAACATAGTGCGTTAGTCAATAGTTGCTTAAGGCGGTACATTTCTAAAAAATAGTAGACAGATAATGATTCAAACAAATATTACAAGTGTAAGTGGCCAGACGAATCGGTTGATTAACAGACTGAGTCATTGACGACCAATTTGTGTCACTGTTATTTGTATGACATCTTCCCGTGAGACAATTTTATGGAGAGCATCCGTCCGTATAACTTTAATAAGTTAACTAAGTCTCAAAGATCATTTAATATCGAAAATATGAAACAGAGGTAAATGGCAAAGTAAGTATCATCTTAGGAATTACTTATGCTATCTTAATAATTACTTTTCTATAAAAATAATTCGATTAATCTTGGAGAAATACTCTTAGAAGTTCCTAATAAGTATCACATATTATTAACTAGGACAAGTGCGTTTTAGTTAATTGTATATGTGATCCTAAAATAAAGAAATAATAATGAGAATCAGTTAAAGGAGAAAATAAGTAAGAATGATTTTGTGTTTGCTCTTATACATATACAGATTCTGCAACAAGTATTTTATGCAACATAAAATTCAGGTACGAAGTTTAACTTCATCACATGTGTAACACAAAAAGCGAATTCAACAAAGCCCATTCATAGCTAATCCCATAAATAGGTATTACGAAGGCTTTGGGCATTGACCAAATTATAATTAATTAAAGACGTGACACTCGACATTTATTTTTAGTAAATAATTACTTGTGTGTTAATAAGAACAGGCTAATGTTTTATGTAGTTGCAGCACAAGTTAAATTCGAAAATAAGGTGTTCCAACAATACTACGATAAAAATAATCACTTATAAGAAAGATAATATTTATTATTTTAAATATATTAAAATAAATAAATTGAACCAATTCGTAAAATACTTCAGCTTTAGATGCACGCGTACATGTTCCAAAACGAATCGTTCATTCACAAGTAATTAAATCTAATCGATTCATTATTAACGTTCGCTAATACAACAACTAGTATTGCATCTCGGGCCTCGTTATCGGTGCTAAGGTCGGATCGACCTCAGCCGGGCCGAGGGCAGTCAGCTGACAGCTGTCACACTACATCTGATTCTATAGCTGCACTGGCTATACGATCATTTTTATCGTAGTTTTAATAGCAATATTTACTATTACATGAACTTCTTTTAATTGGAAT
Source organism: Carystus phorcus (assembly GCA_018248895.1). NCBI lineage: Eukaryota > Metazoa > Arthropoda > Insecta > Lepidoptera > Hesperiidae > Carystus > Carystus phorcus. The sequence goes on from DWJN01000876.1 coordinate 17,627, forward strand.
TGCTCTTAACTTCAGCTAATGAATATTCATCAACAGCAGTAACCACTAATCATTAGTATGATCAACTCTGCGCACTGCTAATATTTAAATATTCACTGTTTCTATTGAATCTACTTTCATTTGAATACATACATAAACAGTTACTTGAATTATATACTAAGCTCTTTAAAAAACTAATATAAAAACGAGGTTACGATGAACAATTTACGTCAATATATGAAACTACAAATGTTAAGGAATATTTAGATATTGAACTTGATTGTAACAGTATTAAAATCAAATGGCGACGATAATATTAAAATAACAGAAGATAATTACGTAACATCAAGGTGCAATTATAAGTTGTTGTAAAGTATAAAAGAGAAGTGAAAACAGCGTTAATCTTTATAACAACGTTAATATAACAATAGTCGGTGACATCACCAGAAGACATGCTCCGTTATCGCTATCAGTCGCTATCACCACAAAGACACTGATAACAGCTGTAACGACCAGATAGCGACACAAGTGGCCAACGAGGCTGAACAGGTACCACAGGAAAATGCACATATTGTTAATATATTGAATATCAACCATCCCGAGATCAAACTAGAAGTATAAGTAAAGTATCTCATTCAAAATTGTCTTAAAATATTGAAAGAAATAATAGGGCATAAGTATTCAAAACCATTGGTTTTGGCGATTACAATCAAATTATTTTTAATGAAGTAACAAGCCGATTTCACAAGCGTTTTTTACTAGCCTACGTAATACGTTGGGTAGCTCTAAAACTACATTACTTAATAATAATTGAGCAACAGTAAACAATTTGAGACTTATTGAAAAAATAATATGTAAATCATTTTTCCTAAAATATACTAAAATAACAGCCGTCTTTATATTTATAACAATGTTCTAAGAATACCGCAAATACGCAAACTGCTGAAAGTTACAATAAAACCTACAAGTAATATGGCTTAAGCGTCATAAGCACCGCAATAAAACGAATGTCGAGATGAGGTCAAATGACGTTCAAACGCCACGAATCCACCGCGAATTGAGGACCGAATTACTTTCATATTCTACTTTAGTTTTCTCATCAACCGCAGACACAGACAGACGAAACACCGAAGCGGGTCACGAATCACGGTGTGCCCATTCGCGTGCTTCAGTTGTAATCGCTATTTTATTTATGTGAAAGATACTCGAATACTACTTATCGGCTCCAAATTACAAGAACAAAGAACAATACACAGCAATTTCGTAAATATGTCACGTACATGCACTCGTGATAACAGCTGTTAAAAAACAAATACGACTTTTGCATAACAATTAGGATGATGATTGCAACAAGTACAAAATATGAATTTGTGTTTATTAATTTAGTATTCGTGAACTCTTTTTATCGTGTTATTGAATACTTCTCGAACTTATCACCTACTTATGTACGCTTTTTTACCATGAAAACCTCTACCAATCCAAGGTAATACAAAAAATAATCATTCATTACGCAACCAATTACCACCAGTTCTTCAGCCGTTTATCAAGATGATTGTCAATCACATCTGATTTCCGGTATCGAATATACTATAGTTTTGGTTTACTGTGCCACATTATTTTGAAAACGACAGATAGTAAATAAAGGATGTTAAAAAAGTTTAAAAAAATAAAAACACAATTGCATTAAGCAACGAAATAAGAATAAATCCTATTTCATTGAACGAATGAGTCATTCCAAACATAAAACAAATAAATACGTGTAGCCCTAAAACTAGAATTTATATAATGAAATATTTCAGACCAGCAGAAAACATATTAAGTATAGGCAGTTTTATACACGCGTAGGTGAATTTATTATAATTATAGTTATTACTGGATGAAAACACTATGGGGTTCATAAAGTAGCCGAGGCAAAACACAGACGTTCGTAGTGTGATGCAACGCCATCGAACTTCCTAAATCACAATCCAAAGCATACAATTGTAGCGGCAGTCAGTGTCGAAACTCCGGATATCAAGGTCCAGTTGCCTCAGTTTCACTCGGCCGCAACAAAACCTTCCAACCTCAAACAAAACTATAACCTTTCGAGCGTAAAGCCAAGATATTATTCCAACATTTACAAGATGAAGCTTCAACTGTCCGTGAGATATTTGTACTTTTTTAAGCAAAGATCAGATTGGAATCAAATGACGGAAGTTTAGTAGGAATTCGATTACATGAAACAGATTCATTGTCTTCTCTATTACGTACGCTAACACGATACAGAATGAAAGGTCTCGATACGGGGCAACGTCTTAAATAAGATTTCAATCAGTTCGTTACATTGCTTTCTGGGAACTGATGGTGCATCCGTTTAACGTAGACTTAAATGTAATAGCGGTAATGATCCTAAGAACAACAAACAGCGACGGTGCGGCCCAGCTATTTCCGACTTATCGAACCTCCAGTAAACATCGATTCCTAGAAACTTACACACGACACAAGTTTGAATGCATGACTCAAATCTCAAACCACACGTTTTGTTAGTCGATAAGAAACCGATAGCCGAGATCGAATCGAACGTTATAACAATGGATTGAGCAGTTAGTTATCCACCTAAAGGCGATCAACACGAACGATGGAAAGAAATGACACCAAACCGTCGAATACAGCAGACCAACCGCAATGGTGAAATCCTTCAACACAGTTTACCCGATCAAGGTAAGTGACCTTTCCACAGTATTAAATCTTAGCAAAGGCACTATTACACACGTCACTGTAGATCCACGAGTTATTAACCGAATCGGCGAAGCGCGACGCAACGGTACCGTTGTCGATCCGTGCACGGTTCGTTATCTCAATTTGGTCACATTAAAACTCTCTCTCGATTGGCACTGTACAACACATTCACATAGTACAAACTCAAAATCACTTCACTTTGATGTATTTTTTAAGTATCGAGTCGCAACGAACGTGACGTCC
>DWJN01000877.1:0-20563 GCA_018248895.1 Carystus phorcus
AAAGTGCAGTCTATCATTTAACTATCAAACTATCATCTAATGTAAGGGTAGCAACAGCCCCTACATTTTTTCTGGTCCTTCGACAAACTCGCGTGTGTATACGTAAAGTGTGTATCACAAGTGAGAGCAACCAGCAGAAGACGTGAGCTATTTGATTTCGCATCATCGTTGGAAGTCGGTGAGCAACAAGGCTCATCATTCGGCAAGCAGCTGAGCAGATCTAATCAAGTAAGATCTTTCCTTTTTTAATATCATTATGTCCAGCATGGAAGATATTTTGGCTACTCAGCAACAATTACTTAGTGCCATAGAGCAAATTTATGTTAATTTTAAAAAAGATAGTGCCGACCGTAAGACGGCGGACTACATCAAACGAAGGTTAGACACGCTCGATACATACTGGCAAGAATTTCAGAGTAATCATAATTTATTGTGTGGAATAGAATATGCTACTTCTCACTCATATTTTATCAATAACCAATTTGAGTCTGCTAGAGAGAAATATGAAGCGGTTAGAACAACTATTAGTACCTATCAGGTTAGGGACGATCGGCCTACGACACCGGTACTCAAACCCGCAACGCCGTTGGGTGTGCCTGGACCGTCTCGTCAACCGTCACCGCAAGTCACTTTGTCCCAAGGGACCAATAGCAAAACGGATGAAATGTTACGCAAACAAAGTAGTAACTTTAAGGCCTTTGAGCACACAGTATCAAATATCAACATAGATTCAGTATCAGAAAAGTGGGAATTCGAACATTTATTGCGTGCTATACAATCGCGTTGGTCTATAATTGATAACATGCATTGGGAGTTAGATAGTGAGCTCGGGGGTAGGAACCCAGATTATGAATTATCATTTTACACGTATGAAAGAAAATACAATGAAATTATAAAAACTATCAATCGTAAATTGTGGTCAGTGTCACATCGGGAGCAATCAACACCACACGTTGAGATACCTACCTTCAGCGGGACCTATCATCAGTGGAGCTCCTTCAAAGATTTATTCACGGAAACAATTCACGGAAATCCGACCCTATCTAATGCACAGAGAATGCAATTTCTTAAAACTAAGGTTAGAGGGGAAGCGGAGAGACTTATTCAACATCTGCCCATAACATCCGATAACTATCCGATCTGTTGGGACATTCTGAACAACAGATATAATAATAAACGTTTGATCTTCCGCTCGCATATCGATATTTTATTGAACATTCCGGTATTGCAACACGCTTCAATAAATCATATAAAACGTATTCACGACACAACCTTGGAAACCTTAAACGCTATCAAAAATTTGGGCGTTGACGTTGATTCGTGGGATTCATTGCTTGTGCATCTCCTTTCGCAAAAATTAGATGCCGACACGCATAACGAATATGTCGCGTCAGTCAAGGAACCCCGTGAGTTACCTAATTTGCAAGAATTTCTTACATTTTTAGAAGGCAAGTTTACAAGTTTAGAATCTTCTCGTAAGAAACCTGAAACTTCTATCAAAAACCTACAAGGCAACAACAATTATTCCCCGCAACCTTTCAATAATAAGTATCAGCGAAACATGAATAAACAAGCTTTTCCGACGCATGGTAAATTCACTTCGCAACAACATAACGTAAAAAACAACATTTACTGGAAATTTTATAAATGCGGACTTTGCAAGACTAATGAACATTGTCTTTATTACTGTCGACAATTTTTAAATATGACTCCTTACCTAAAACTTAAAACTGTATCGAGGCTGAATGTTTGCGAAAATTGCCTTTATTCACATAACGGTAAAGCATGTATTTCTGAAAAGAGATGTACCGAGTGTAACGAAGCGCATAATTCTATTTTGCATCAGTCATTTCAACATAATTATAATAATTTATCGAAGGTAACCGCCGGCGGAAACAGCCAGAAACCTGAAACTTCGGGTCAAATACGAAGCAACTCACACGTGTCAGTACAATGTGACGTACCGGAAATTCTTTTAGCGACTGCCATGATTTGTGTACAAAAATATGACGGGAGTTTTATCAAAATGCGAGCTCTAATCGATCAAGGGTCCCAAGCCTCCCTTATCAGTGAACATGCGGCTCAGTTGCTCGGCCAACCTCGCCTTCGATGTCGGGGAGTTATATCTGGAGTTGGCGCTAAAGAGAGCAATTGCAAGGGCGTCATGACTATCAAATGCAAAGCTATCAATAACGATTTTGAATTTGAACCTGAAGTATATATAATGAAAAGCCTTATCAAAAACTTACCCAATTTTAGCTTTTCAAAACCATCATGGAGCTATTTGAATAACATAACATTGGCAGATCCCGAATTTAACATTAGTCGCCCCGTCGACATTCTATTAGGTGCGGATGTTTATTCTTCAATATTATTAGAGGGAATTTGTAGATTGACTGACAATATACCTATCGCTCTGAACACTCGTTTAGGATGGATTTTAACCGGTAATGTCAAAACATTACAGTGTAACGTTATCATTAACGACTTACAAGAGATCCAGAAATTCTGGGAGATAGAGGATATCAATGAAGAGTCGACGCTATCTTTAGACGACCAGCAGTGTATCGATTATTTTAAAACTACTACTATCAGACGCGAAGACGGTCGGTATGAGGTACGTTTGCCTCTGACCCCAGATTTTTCGGAAAAGTTAGGAGAATCAAAACCCAAAGCTATTGCACAATTTCGATCATTAGAAAACACATTCAAAAAACATGAAAACATTGAGAAACAATATAAATCATTTATAAACGAATATCGCGAACTCGGACATATGATTCCAGCTACCGGTAATTCGAAGCAGGGACTGCAGCGTTGTGTATTAACTCATCATTGTGTGCGTGCGGACACTACTATGAATTCTAAATTTAGAGTAGTATTTAATGCATCGTGTAAAACATCATCGGGAAATAGCTTGAATGACGTCATGAAATGTGGTCCGAATCTTCAACAGGATTTACAATCTCTTATCATAAAGTGGAGACAATATCAGTTCGCTTTCACCGCCGACATTGAAAAAATGTTTCGACAGATTTGGATCCACCCTGAGGATCAGCAATTACTAAGAATAGTATGGCGTGACTCTCCATCTGAACCCATTAAGGACTATCAGCTTACCACGGTCACCTACGGAACGAAAGCAGCTCCGTTCTTAGCGATGATGACCCTCAAGCAACTTGCATGTGATGAATCTCATAACTATCAAAACAGTAAAGCGATTGACGTATTAAACAATTGTTTTTACATGGATGACCTCGTTCATGGGTGTCACGACATAGAAACAGCATGTACCTTAAAACAAGATCTTATCAACTTATTGCAGTCAGCTGGATTTCATTTAAGGAAATGGAGATCAAATACCGATAAATTGGTCAGAAAAGAAGAGTCAAACATACCCAGGGAAGATAATTTTAACTTCAAACAATCCGAACAAACAAAAACCCTTGGGTTAAAGTGGAATCCATTAAACGATGTTTTTACATTTCAATCCAATTTAGAAACGACGGAGGTATCTCACAAGGTTACAAAGAGGAACCTTCTATCAGAAATATCAAAACTTTTTGATCCACTTGGATGGCTATCACCACTATCAACAAAATTAAAAATAATTTTTCAACAAGTGTGGGCTACCGATAATATCAGCTGGGATGATCCTATACCGCATGACGTATATGTAGAATGGAAGAAGGTTAGGGAAGACATGCATAACATTGAGAAGATTCAACTACCTAGATGGTTACAGACTCACGAGTGCGATAGTATCGAATTACATGGGTTCAGTGACTCGTCTGTTAAAGCCTACGCATGTGTTATCTATTGTCGCGTCAACAAGGCTGACAAATCATCTGTTGTCTTGTTGACTGGCAAAACGAGGCTTGTACCAACTAGCAAGACGATCACATTACCACGGTTGGAACTGAGCGGAGCACTACTTCTATCAAGACTTATGAGTAAAGTTCAACAGTGCCTTAGAGGGCACAATATCAAAATATATGGCTGGATAGACTCCATGGTGGTGCTAGGTTGGCTCAACGGGGATCCAACTAGATGGAAAAGATTCGTAGCAAATAGGGTTCGTTCAATAACGGAGAACATGCCATCCGAGTGCTGGAGGTACGTGAAATCGGACGAAAACCCAGCCGACTGTGCCAGTCGAGGTCTAATTGCATCACAACTCAAAGAACATACTTTGTGGTGGCAGGGTCCGGCGTGGCTATCAACGTTTAATGACCAAGGAAACAATATGACATATACAACTAACGAAGAGTTAAAATTAACAAAATCAGTCTTAGTTACACAATATCAACCTCATTCTATCATTCAAGAAATTCTATCAAAATATAGCATGTTCAACAAAGCGGTAAGAGTATTAGCATGGATTCGGAGATTTATTACTAACAAGAGAGATCGAAATGAAATATACCTATCAATACGAGAATTAAACGAGGCTAGATTATCTATTATCAAACATGTACAACAAACTATGTTTCAAAGGGAACTATCAGATTTAAAGCAAGGAAACCGAATACATATAAAAAGCAACATCTGTGAATTAAATCCGTATCTAGATCAGGATGAAGTGCTGAGAGTCGGTGGAAGGCTGCGCCACGCTAATCTTGACCCCGACATGAAGAATCCTATCATTATACCTAGAAACCACCGTCTTGCAGAGCTTCTAATAGATCAAGCGCATGAAATGACGTATCACGGTGGTGCCCGGCTAACATCAGCCTACTTGAGGCAGAAATATTGGATCGTTGGTGGTAACAGAAGTACGAAGAAGAGATTACGTCAATGTATTAAGTGTAGGAAGCAGAAACCAACAAAACATTATCAAGTCATGGGTGACCTTCCAGCATCTAGAGCCAATCCTTCACGGCCTTTTCATCATGTCGCCGTAGACTACACGGGTCACGTATCTATCAAAGCCAACTCAGGCCGTGGAATCAAAACAACCAAAGGCTACATCGCAGTGTTCACATGTATGGCAACAAAAGCTGTACATTTGGAATTGGTCTCCGACCTCACGAGTACTGCATTTCTAGCAGCATTACGGAGAATGACAGCTCGCCGTGGTAAACCCGATCACATTTATAGTGACAACGGCACGAACTTCGTAGGAGCCAATAAGATTTTACAGCAAGAATATGAAGAGCTCCTAAAGGTTTTTGATATCGAGTTTTACTCGACAGTGACCGATATGGGTATAAATTGGCACTTTAATGCACCTTCGTGGCCATCAGCTAACGGTCTTTGTGAAGCAGCTGTGAAAAGCCTCAAATTTCACCTTAGAAGGGTCGTCGGAGATCAGAAACTCACGTTTGAGGAGTTCAGTACACTGCTAGCACAATTAGAAGCTTGCTTAAATTCGAGACCACTATGTCCATTGACAGAAGACATCGATGATTTAAATTATTTAACCCCGTCACATTTTCTATCAAGCGGTCCAATTCTATCAATCTATAATACCGAACGAGATCTTAGGACAAGGTGGCATCTAACACAAAAGATATTCCAAGATATTTGGAAAAGATGGCAGCAAGAATATTTAACAAACGTATCAGCCCGGAGCAAATGGCGTCAACCTCAAGAAAATATCAAGTTAAATGACATCGTAATCATAAATGATGACAACCTTCCTCCAGGCAAGTGGGCCCTCGGTCGCGTGGTCGAATTACACCCTGGTAAGGACGGTTACGTACGAGTAGTGACGCTGAAAACTAAAAATGGGTATATGAAAAGACCCATTATTAAGCTATCAATCCTCCCCGTCAACCAAGTTGAAACATCAAATCAAGAGATAAAGCAAGAAGATATAAAGATGTCTAGAAACAAGAATAAAAAATACAGTTTCGCAACAGTTGCAACCTCTATGTTATTGTTCTTTATGACACTTATTACTAATACGTACGGATCCTATACTATCAACAAATTAGAAAACAATACTAACTTATTTTTTGACAAAATTATAAACATGCATTTGATAGCTGACGATTGGAAACTTATCGTCTACTATGATCTTAATCCATACTGGGAAGGCACCGCCGCGTCTACGAAGTACATGGAATACCTAGAAACCATCTGTTCAAAGATAAGAGAGCATTCACATTGCGACAGTGTCATGTATCAATTAAACCACGAGCAGTCGGAACTAGAGCTTTATAATATCATGTTGCAAGATAAACCGGGCGATCTGCGCACACGCCTTCGTAGAGGACTCATCAATGGCGTAGGTAGTATCGCTAATTCATTATTTGGCATACTAGATAACAATTTTGCGGAAAAGTATGAAGAAGATATTGGATTGATCCGAAAGAATCAAGGACATTTAGCCCAGTTGTGGAAAAATCAAACCTCAATCATAGAAGCGGAGTTTAACGTTATTAAAAGAGTAGAATCTATAATGGAAAAACATCATAAAACTGTCAACAAGAGGATGCTTGAACTCGAACAATCGATGAACGCGTTGAAGACGGAGTTCGTGAATAGCTCATATATAAATGAGTTCACTGTGGCTGCAATGATTACAAACAACATTTTAAACAAGTTAAAAGACATACAAACTTACCTCATCGAAACTATCACCAACGTGTTCCACGGGAAATATGATATCCACCTATTAACCCCCAAGCAACTCCAGCACGAGTTGAGTGTCATCTCTACTCAAATACCTAAAGACCTATCACTACCAACCGATCACGAGAATTATTTACAACTATATAAAATACTCAATGTTAAAGCACGCTTGTCGCAGACATATCTCATTTTTGAAATTGGAATTCCATTAGTATCACGAGATGTATACGATGTACTCAATGTTATTCCTATACCTAAACAGTCGGGAAGTAACATGATTAGCATTATACCTATCAGTACATACCTAGCGCTGAACTTAAACAAGGATTCATTCTTAACGCTATCATTTACCGACTTACGTGACTGCATTGAACGCGACTTAGATACTGTGTTGTGTCGATTCAAAAAGCCTATCTATCATATGATCAGTGACCATAGTTTGTGTGAGAAAGATTTAAAATCGGGAAGCTGTAAAACAATCATAAACGCCTGCAAAAATAAGTTTATTGCTACCAACAAACTATATACTTATTTTTATTTCTGCTGCGACAATTGCCACTTCAAGTTACTGTGCGAGGATCATGTTACCGCCGTTGAATTGAGTAACGCCGGACTTATTACGGTAGGTCAAGACTGCCTTATAAAAACAGCTGATTTTCATGTTTATGCATACAAGCAAGATGCATCTCAAATCAACTTGAAACCTGATATTGGCGTACCGACGATCGCTCCAATTAACCATCTAATAAATATATCATTACCGGAGATGAATGCCACTGCTAACTTGGACACTATCAACCAACAACAGCTGCTTGCCATTCGAGAACAATTGGATGTCATGAAGCAGACTGAGCCGTTAGCGGAAGGTGTATCCTATCACGACATTCACCAGTACGCAGTCCTTTATCTGGTGGTCATAGCAGCGGGAGTATTCGGCGGAGTCTACGTGTGGAGGCGTATGCGGCGCCCGCGGAGCGGCGCCCGTCATGATCGGGTGCAGGATAAGTGTAGTGAAGTCCAGTGTAATAGTGAAGTGCAGTGTGTAGATGTAGAGTTGCAAACAAGTGCAGTGCAATGTAATAGTGGTGACATTACATATGAATTGAATGATAAATTTAGGCATACGCGCCGGCATAAACAAAACCGTGGCACCTCACCAGTGCTTCAATCGGTGTTTACTATCACGGATACAGGAGTTTGATTACTTTGTTTCATTCTATGTTTTTCTTATTTGTTATTAGTTTAAGTAAAAATGCCTATCACCTTGTTATTAGTCTTAATCTCATATCATCATCATCTCCCTCTTTATCTTCGGCCCGGGAGCATGTACGGGCTACAGCACGTACAGTATTGTAGCCTCAGCAGTTTACGCTACATTAGTATATTTTAAATCAGTGCACAATCGGAGCCTCGCGTTGCCGGTCACGTGTGCTCCCTCTATCATTACTATCATTCATTTAAGTTTAGTCTCGTCAATAAATATTAACTATCAATTCAAAGTGCAGTCTATCATTTAACTATCAAACTATCATCTAATGTAAGGGTAGCAACAGCCCCTACAAAGGCTATAGGCTATAGAACATCACGCTAAGATGAATAGGAGAGAAGCAACTTGCAATTAAAATTCAGAGCAATTATTTGGAAATGATGAAACATATTGAGTGATTAAAGTTCCAAAATAAAGAAGAATTAGAGCTAACAATATTGTACTCAGCACACACTCCTACATGCTTGTAAATAAATTAAGGACATCAACACTTTAATATGGTATTTAAGACAACGCAAGTACCTACCGTATGTATATAATATAATAATCTTCAAGCTAAGGCAGGATTATTAATTCTAAGCGTGTTACTGCGAATATGGCTTACCAGGGAATATAACGATCTTAGTTCATTTATTATTACTGAGAGAGGTTCCTGTGATTTATATGAATAATAAATTATATTGCCTAATTAATAAATATAAAGGCAATTCCTAATGTATATTTATTATGGGCTGTTTTCAATATTTCTCTTTTGGGCCCCAGGTGGGTTTCTAAAAAGTAACAGTATAGATAAATATATATAACTATGTACAGAATATCAGGTATAAATTAATCTGTATAATCTTTATTTTTACAAGGTGTTTATTTGAACTTGTTGGCTATGTTTGTTTGCGCGAAATTTTGCAATTGAATTTTATATATTACTTATTCCCAACCTATTCACCAACCTATTAACTTAATCGAAATAGATGAATTGTGGAATTTACTCATCTGAAGCCAATCCTAAGAGTCAAGTTCATCAAAAATACTACAATTTCATAATACGACAAGCTAAAACTTCTATTCCGTATGATTATGTATTTACCATTCAGATTGTAAGACTTAACCCATCGATACTATCTAACTAACATCCTTTGAAAAGATGCGCCATTATACAATTTCAAGATACATTTACATACATATTTTATCTTTACAGGTATTTGTTGAAATGGAAGTATTCTACAAAAATCCACCATCGGCTGGTCTTCATCTGTCAGTATCTGATACTGAAGAAGTTACTTATAAAAGCAAGCTGTCAAAATCTGATGTACCAGCTATTCATGGTCGTCGGGCTCGTCGAGGTTCCATTTCTGACAAACAAGACTTAGCGCTGGAATCTACAGTAGTACGTACTGGAACCAAGCAATGGCCAGGAGGCCCACAACGCGTGAAAACAGGAGATGGAAGGTCAAACATTGACCCAAAACCAACACAGGGTTCAGTGAAAAGTTACGGATCAGCAGCTGCTCATTTCTCTCAAACTCAAAGCTCTGCATCCGTTCCAAGCTCAGCTGCTCAATACGCAGGGACTGTTCAAGTTTATATTACTAATGAAACTTCTGGCACTACAGTCACCTATAGCTCGACCCCTTACGCCTCCCCGCCAGTTCATTTCGTTGGACCTGCTCAGAGCGGTGTACTTGCTCATGGCTCAGTACCTACACACAGCTCTGCAACTGTTCATTTCTCCGGAGTGACTCAAACTTCTTCTGTTCCGCACGTCACTCCAACGGTGCATTTCTCTGGATCCACTCAGGGATCGAGACCTGATTATAGCTTAGAAGGAGCCCAATGCTTAGAATTAATTCATGGTTCTACCCACGGATCAACGCAAAGCTCTATCCATGGCTCAATCAGTTCTGCGCAATCCGATGTGTCAGAGGAAGACGAAGCATTAAAAGATTTGCAACGTAACATCGAAAACATGGAACAATCTCTGCTGAATAAAGATACTATTATTGATATTGAATCAGATGACGAATCCCGTGGCCGTAAGCTAAAAAATGTTGGAAAACGTTTATTGAAGTAAGAATTTTTGTAATAATAATCACTTTAGATTTGATGTCGAAATCTTGATCGGACTTTCCTTAATAAATGATATATAATATTTATAAATTGGTATGTATAGTTCTTTGTCATGATTTCAGACGTGGGCTGTTTTTGGGTGGAGAAAAATCTGTGACCATCGCTGACGAACGCGAACCAAAACGCAGTGCAGCATTCAGGATGAAGAACTTCATTCGCTTCGGCCGCAGTCGATCTCGTGATGCACAGGCTTATGACGAGGAACAAGGCCTCATTCCGGTCGCTGGAACCTCCTCGGATATGGATCTGCCAGAGTGCCAGACAACTTCAACCGACGAAATTCTAGTAGATACACATATCGTCGACGAAACGCCAAAAATGAAACGAATGTAAGTACTAGTAAACATTTAAATATAGAATATACCCACTATTATTATTCTGCAAAAGAGTAATTCGATGAATTAGTATTTTTATTTTAGTACAAGTAAATCAAAAGTAAAATGAGCCACTTAGAACTTTTAAATAAGTAGCTGACCTGGCACAGCTGAACATTGGTACTTATATTGAATGTATATACTATCTACGAACTTTGTTGCTAGTACATCTATGCCTTTGATGCCTAATCGATCTCGAAGTGAGATTAGACCATGAACAATTCTACACAGTAACCATTTGCTACCGTATTCAAAACAATCAATGGATCAAAGGCTTACGAAGTAATAGAGAACGAACATACAAACGCTTATTTTTATATCGATAAAGTTGTGAATCTTAAAGAAAGTTTGTTTTACAGTCGTTCCGCAGTAGATGGTACTGGTCCGACAGCTCTAAAGGCCGCTGATTTCCAAGTGTGCGTGACTGTAATCGAGGCTCGTCAATTGGCCGGGCTCAACATGGATCCAGTGGTGTGCGTACAGGTTGGAGATGCCAGAAAGTATACCAGCGTTAAGGAGAGCACCAACTGTCCTTACTATAACGAGGTAAGAATATTAGGTCAAATCGTACATTTATATTTTACCTATGTATTTAAAAGACCATGGATATTTCGGGGACATAAGTTCAACTTAAAATCTGAACGCCCCACATATTGATTACAATTACATGGAAAGAGTATAACCTCATTACTGTTGTGATATTTTGATAAAATATAAACCACTATTGGCATTGAAATACGTTTTGGTAGCCTCATTGCGATTCGTAAAGTCAAAAATAAAAAACAGGTTTCTCTAAAGGGACGATACTGAACTAAAATGTTCTAAGTACTAATTGTTGAGGACTGCTACAGGGCTAACAGATCATTAGTGAGCGACTTCGTACGACTGCATGTTGTCTTTGTACGACGACTGACACCAGTATGTTTATCATAGGAGTAGCTAATGATTGCAACGGCCGTGTAACAATAAATAAGATCTCTTAGGATACTGTTACAGTTGAAGACGTTTCCCCTTTGGGCATAGTATAAGTATAATGAAATCTCTAGGGATTCACTCCATTAAATTGGATAATGGTTGGGAACAATATCGGGGTTACCGCCTTCAATAGTTATCTGAGTACAACATAATTTTCCATAAAACAACTTCGCCCTGGGCACGATGAAAATTCAACATTGTTGACTAATTAATCCAGCAAAATGTATACGAAAATTCATTGTACCTGTTTGTTCTCGAAACAAAGACATTCTGTTATGAAATAGAAATGGTTCTATTGTATTCGTCGTGAAATGAATACACATACCTACAATTATGTCCGAAATTCGGGTCAGTGCAGACAAACAGAGTGGCGTTGAAGCGACTAATTTAGCGACCATTCAAACTAAACTTCGTCTGGTATGCATACAGTTCAAATGGATACAGTGAAATTATAGTTTGAAATTTCCGGAGACCCATTCATCTATGAGACCAACTCGGCCTCACCGGCTGTTTGTGTACCGTGTGGACCAAAGTTGATGCGGTTATTTGTTTCAGTTGATTCCATTAAAGTAATGTGATTCTATAGTATTGATTCTTAGGACTCCAGTCAGCTTTGATAGCAATAATTTTAATGTTTATGACAGATAATGTATGATGCATGGTGTTTGATGAATATAGGATGGAGATATTTTGAACTATATTTGTAAACTGTCTGTAAACCAGTATAGTTATGCTGGCCTGTCTAAGTGTGTTATGCCATCTACTAGTATATCTCAAACCAAAGAGCAACAAGAACTTTCAACAAGCATAAGTTCAATTATCGAGATAAAATCATGGGTAATTCAATAACATTATCTCTCGTGAATCGATTAGATCAGTAAAATCTTAACATCCCTTAGACGGCTAAAAAAGGCGGAAGATCTAAAACGGCTGAATAGAATCTTCAATCATACTATAATCACTTTCGATCCCTGTCATGAAACGAAAAACTAAATAAAGTCGATTAGACGTATAATATTAAACTGACAACAACCTTTTTTCAAGTATTAAAATAATTTGCGGCCAATAATTTACTCTCTAAAATAGTATTTGCCCTGAAATATTTAGTTGCGGTTATTTTATGAAAAGGTTAAGCGTCTTAAGGCTTCAATATTTCTATTTATGTGAAGAATGCTCGTCTCATATCGGTAACTTAGAAGGCCGAAGCCTCAAGTTACCCGTTCCACCCTTAACGATCTTTGCAACCAACTATATTAATAATATGAGCTAGAAATCGAATATTCGAAGGCACTTTTATTTAAAGATAAGCTTTGACTTTTCTATACACACAGGTATACCTACCTGAAGTTACCACTTCAATGGGAAGGCGGCGCAAACCTATAATCAAGCGCTATTGGAGATAGAGACAACCCCATAGTAAATTCTGTAGTGAACTTTTCAGGATTAATGTATACATCGATAGGTTATAATGTTATTCCCCACTTTTTTTACTGTTTTAATCCATAACACATTTCTATATTTTTACATTTAAGCAAATTACAAAAAGCTATTTCTTTCATCATGTGTAATCGATAATAGGTACGTGATCTAAATAAATGTTATCAAAAACAAACTAATCAAAGGGCGCTATTAATGAAATGATCATGTAATAAAACACGATGCCCCAAACTCTAGTAGCGCCAATAATGTCCAAGTTCGGTAGCCACCTTCCCTGTTAGATAATACTCAAATACTTAGATATGCGATATTTAAACGTGTGTTTGTTTGTTCACAGTACTTCGTCTTCGACTTCCACATGCCGCCCATCATGTTATTCGACAAAATCATCACTCTGTCGGTAAGTCTTCTCATTCCACGTTCGTTACTTATGTCTGACTCAACAAATCTCAATAAATGGTCAAAGCGAAGTGCCAGCGTTGCGAAGTGGCTCGGCGCGACAATAAGCAACGAAGTGATAATATTATTTAATTGTTTTATTAATGGTTCTTGTATTGTTATACTTATCAAAACATTCATTTATAATATCTCGTAATTTTATTGCGATAAAATTTATTTTACAGCGTAAATGTATACTGTTTTCAAATTATTTATTACCTTTTTATGAAACGAAATGAATTTTATGAAACGAGTTTTGTAAACACCAACACCGGTATTATATGAATTTAGTAAAGTAAAACTAACTTTTAAATATGTTTTGTAAAGACCAATCCCATGTAATAGGGTATTTAGAAGATTGAACATTAATAATTTAATTGAACCCATATTTATCATATTACTCGCCGAAGGAGAAGTGAATCCTGCGAAATCGGGATCCATCACATATTTACACACTTGTAGAGAGACTCTTCTAAAAGTAATTGAAGGTATAGTAAAGATAATTACTGATTTAAAAGTATGATCGCTTCAAAAAGTAGAAGTAAAATACATTTCCAGCCAATCTACAGACGTTACAACTTCCCCAAGTCAAGTATTCAACATTACCTGTTGCTGTAAAATTCTCAAAGCGGACAAAAGTTGCCCGATACTTTCGTCGTCGTAATGGCATTGGCATTGAATCCTCTAATGTACACGATGGTCATTTTAACACTGGTTTTGACAAGTGAACTAAACACCTACTTATTAGTCAAAAGTTTGCCTAAGTTACTTCAATGCTTTAAATTCGCATAAAATTGACAGGTAATTCAATAGTACTAATGTCGAAACAAAATTGAGAGATATTACTTGAATAGTATTCCTAGATTTTATAATTAATTTTAAATCTCTTAAATCGAACTCGCAACCCAAAAAGAGTTTTTTAATAAGGACCAATTAATAGTTAATGAGATTAGTGCCTTCAATCAAACAAACTCTTCAGCTTCATAATATTAAAGTGTGCAGTACAGTCTAATCAAACTAATTAAAGACTATAATGAGAACTCAATACAAATTTTCTTAGAGGTCATTTTATCCTCTAGCACAATTGTTGCCGAGTGTTCAGTTTAAATATGAGTAATACCGCAATCATCGTTTTCCCTTGACTCCCGACCTTCTTTACTTTTGGAATTAGACAGATTATCTTCTGAATTGGAACTCATAAAAATTTAATATATCCAGCTTTTATCACTTGTGACGATCTCAATCAGAGCAATAACTTCTGTTATACTTTTCGAACATTGTGAGGCACCACTCCTAACGGCGTCAACACAGTAACGCTTATATCTTCGTGTAAGAATTAAAAAATAAAATAAACAGTTATGTACTCAAATCAGGTTTTGCCTACAACCTAATCCAATGCAATGGTCCAATGCCTAGACTTGGCCTCATCTGGTGATGTGTCATTGCCTTTAATTATGTCATGCAGTACTCATGACACTTTGCACAAATAATCCGATAAATTGTTCCGACTACGGTTAAACTCATTAAACTAATTATAAACAGTGACAGAGGGCTTTTTCATGCTTAGACAGTAATGAAAGTCATAAAAAAATATGGACCGAATTTTTCTCTGGTCCAATTAATTTCGGCGCACGACACGTACTTTTGAAATTGCTGCCAATTTATAAACACAAACGCTATGCAGAAATATAAATTAAGTACGTATACAATTACGAATAAAGAATTGTATGATTTAATAAGTTTTCAAATTAATATAAATATAAAAAACACATACATCAAAATTGCAAAAGAAAAAGTGTACGAAATGTAATCTCTGTGTTCTATGGTTTTATAATAGAGGATTATTTTTTTCAGATTCATCTTCATATTACCCTGTTTATGTTAAGCTATAAACGCTTCTTTGTACATTTTATGGTACTAATCCTCACAATAGGTTATTATAGGGATAGTAGACACGGCTAAATAACATTTTATGTCCTTCAACGTCAACGTAAAGTTAGGAATCCCATCACATAATCCAGTTTCCTTTGATGTCATTCTCACGATTTGCGCTGCCTGTTTGTACATCAGGAAACGGTAAAGTTAGATTTAGCTTTGACGCACATAGCATATCCTAATTTAAATTCACAAGTCCCTTTTTACCTTCATCTCAGTGTCTAACTCCAAATTTATTTAACTTATTTTATCGTCTTATCTTTATCATAGTATATCAATTTATTAAGTACACGTAAATTTCAATAGAACTACAATATAATTTTAAATTAACAATCGCTAACACCAAAAATACTAAATAACCATAACACCTACGTTATGCTGTGTTATCTAATTGAAGTGATATTTCATTTCAGCAGATTTTTCAAGCTGAAATCATTAGGAGTTTTTTTTATTTTATCCGTTTTCAGAGAGTCAACGAGTTTATTGAGGATTGAGAGCACTTTAAAACGATTCAATCAAATATCCTTCATTTCGAATACCACATTGAAATTTATTACGAATACTTTTCTTCGCATATATACAACTCAGTTCGTAGTTCATTATGTAAATATAATTTCCTCATTTATTTTATAAGCATAAATTAATGTAAGCCTTTGTTATTATTGTCGAAAAAATCTTTAAAAAAATACCCGATCCTCTGGGACAACGTTCCAGGTTTCGTAAAGTACCTAGTAAATCCTCTCATTAGTCGTCAAGCCCATTTGTCAGTCAGTAATACTAGAGCTCCCCTTAAGGTTCGCGGTATGATCTCTTGTGAAAGTTCATTAATCGGAGACACAATAGCACTTGTAACTGTAATTAGATCCAACTTTCATAGCTTGTACTTGATATGTCAAATGCCCTTACACGCTGTTCGACAGGTTACGGTCTAGTTAGTTACTGTACATTTTGCAATCGAGGATACCAAACAGCTTCAAATCAAAATCAGTCTCGTCGCAATGAAAGAGAAATTAAAAAGTATTATTTTAAACTATGAGTAGTATCGATTGATTTGAATAAAATTTATTTCCGTTTAAGTGAGATTTTTATTAAAGGCAATAATAAAAATAAATAAATAATTAATTGCTCAACCGTGTATTGACATATCGACACGACATCGCAACAAAACGTTCAACTTTACAACGACAACGACTGTATATCGGTGGGCGTTTTGTGTAGAAATGCATAGCTTTATTCAAGCGGATTACAATTTGCTATCCGAAGCAACGACCACAAAGACAAATTTTTCTGGTTCATGTTATCCTCCGTGAATAGTCGCTGAGCATGTATTAAACTTATGTTGTGTATAAACCACAAGCTTAATACATATTTTAGTAATTGCGTAAACATATTTAGAATTGTGATGGTTCCAATATTTTATTTTAAAGAAATGTGTCTCCGTTATAATTTTTGGTTGTTATAATCCCAAATAAAACCCGATGAATTCAGATATACATTCAATGAATTTGACGTACCCTATAGCGTATATAGTTAGAAGCGTCCCTGCCTGCTAGGCGAGATATCGCAGGTTCAATTCCCGACCAAGGCAGTTAATTGTTTATTACGATGTGTTATTAATTTTGTACTGTCCATACTACCCACGACATAGTCAATCATGTGTTATTAATAAATGATAAAAGTAGATGTATATTATTCTTGTTTTCAGTGTTAAGAGGAAAACATTAATAGTTAATAATAAAATAGGCGCACTGTACTAACTTATTTCCCGTTTTCTGTACTTTTTATGATAGTGCCAAAGAACTGAAAGGCCACTGTCTTTCCAGAAAGCATAATCAATGTTTGTTTTGAGTACGACGTAGTGCCTTGCCTCTAGATCAAATATTTAGTTAGTGCGGTCGATGTGGATCATTCTCAGTACTAGCTATATCATTGAAGGAAAATACGTACAACATTGTGTAAATCTCGCCGAACCCTCATCTACGTGCGGATATTCGGTTTATTTACGAAAGGGCGTCGGCAACGAATAATACTAATAATTTTAGTATAGTACTAGGTACATATGTACCTACTTTTCTGTGCTTGAATCATAATGGTATTTCAGGATTACTTGAATTATTGTTTACGCATTCAGTACACACATATTCGTAGAAAATCAAGTAATAGGTACAGAGTAAAGGTTAAATATTTTTTGTGACACAAAAAACACATAAAATCTCTCAGAGATTTTATCTTCAATGAATTTTATACTACCTGTAAAGTAATGGTTGTTTACGTTTTGAATACGGAGATCAAATGCTTGAGAGTTTCACTTATTTTCACTTCATAGAATATGCCGTTATGACAAAAAATTGATTAAGGAGGACTCTTTGTGCACGCTGTAAGAACTTCGCGAATTCTTAAATTAATAAAGTAAAGTACTGAATCAATTGAATTGACTGCGTGTTGGAAATTTGTTGGCGATTTTTGATTTCATAATAAATAAGTATGAATCTAAATAAATTGTCGTTAATTATTGCCACGAATATTAACAGTAATCGATTATTTGATAATTTTACCATTTTACTATGGAATCAAGCTAATACTTTTATTTATATAGCAACTGGTGCTAGCGACTTTGTCCGTAGAAATTTTCTTTTTAAATCATTAACAAAGAAGTATTATTGTAAATTGTCTGTCAGTCAATAACTGCTAGCGCTTTATAGTAGATTTAACCTTCATCCTAACCTAACCTATAAGCAGATTGTACTTGCAACCAAAAATGCTTCAAAAGTCAAAGTAGTCGTATCCATTTCCGACTTACTTTGTTCGATGCGGTGGAAAACTGAATTTCCGATTCAGAATTATGTGCAATATAGTAGAATATTGTGAAAGTTATTCGACTATAAAGTTGTCTTTGAGGTATTATAGTTATTATTCGATTGTGTTGGTTAATTTTTATACAATGTTATAGTTTCGCATTAATTTAATGTTCTAGTAATAGAAGCATAATAAATTTTCGTCGGATTTTGATCGATTTATGTTTACTAAACAAAGTTTTTAAAAAGTGTGTTTTAATAATAGTACCTAATAGATACTGTCCTTAGTGACACAATGTCAATTCAAAGTATAATCAAGTTGTTGGTTGCACAACTACGTTCATAAATCTTATCTTTGAGTTGTTTTATTAATTATAAGTTAGTGTTTGTCTATATGTCCTAAAGAAAGGTCAGGTGAGAAGCTTCCTAAACCGACGAGCATGTATGAAAAGAGTGACGAAAGTTGATGAAGCGAGAGAAGTATGTCAGAATCGTAGCAAGTGGAAGGAAGTGGTCTCTGCCTACCCCAATGGGAAAAAGGCGTTATTATATGTATGTATGTATGTTTGTCTACAGTCTCACCTGATGGTAAGTGGCGAGGTAGGATGTAGAACCATATTCACTGTTAGTAATACATATTAGTTAACATGTGAGTTGCCGCCGCTTGCAACATGACATTTTTTTTAGGTGCTGCACTCCCGCAACATTCTACGTGCTAACAAACTTCTGGGTAATTTTAAACTAGACGTGGCGACAGTCTGGAATCAACCAGGTATGTTATCTTATATTTTAACTACTGTTATGTCTTAAAACTAGATAGTTTGCTACGCTCACGATTTTAGTGTGTTAGTATACTTAATTTCATCTTTATTTTACTTGGAAATCTTTTTCATGTAGACGTAATATATTATACAGAAACTTTTAGTTTTCAACAGTCAAATCAAACTAATTAAATAAATTTACTTATAATCCGAAATGTAGTTTTAGTCGACAATTTGACTTGTACGTAATTATAATCTTAATATATAATGTAACGTACGTAAATCTCACTTAATCTCTAGAACGGCTGGACCGATTTAGCTAACTTTGGGTTTGAAATATTTGTAAAATTCCATAGAAGGGTTAAAAGGTTAGAAAATGAAGAAGTTGAAAGGAAAATAGCTTACACATATCAAGGATAAAATACTAGCTTATATTAAAAATAACTAAAAAGATATGTGTGTATATATGTATATACATATATACCTGGATATGCCTTTTTTGTTTATCTTAACCTGCCTATAATAGTTCAATATATTTTAACGCAGTTGAATTAAATAGAACAATATCAAGGACAAAGGGTCTTTGCTAGGTAGAAAAGAAGGAGGGAGGTTGAATCGGTTAATACGTGTTTAACCTGATTTGCTGATTTTATCTAATAATTTTATAAAATCCTTAAGCTCATCTGGATTACGATGATTTTCAATAAAACTTCACGGCGTACTTAACGTAAATTGCCCAGTTTATCTAATATTTTCACAAAATAGATAAGCCTTTGTAGATTCTTAATAAAATTTTCAATAAAAATACTTGTAGTTGTTCCGCTATATAATTTCTTAAGAATAATCGCTTGTAGGAAGGAGCTTAAGAGCGCCCACTCGATCTTTAATGAGCTTTTTGCTATTTTTACAATGGCCGGGTATTAAAAATATGATAAAATATAAAATTGAAGTAACCTACCATTTTGAACTATAATAAAACCATGACCATATGATACATCTATAATGACTATAACATTGCATATTATTTGGAAAAATAAATGGTAATAATATTGTAATTTATAAGATCTGAAAGTACTGGAATGATTGTTATTTACACTTCAGACTTCTCGTGATCAATCCACACTTCTATATTCTGACAAACTGGTCAACGAGAAATTTGTGGTAGTTATATTGAGCAATATAAATTGTATCGAGTTTCATATAAAATTGTTTCGGAATGATTATTATGATGCATTAAAAATGTATATATTTTGAACTGTGTATTGGTAATAAACACTAAATGAATTTTACTTACTAAATAAATTAAAATTTATTATTGTTGTTATTAAATAAGAAATAATTGCATAATAATAAATGTACATGTAGACATAAAACATTTAATCATAATAGGTTTAACCGTTAGGAGGAGTTTTAACGTACACATAAACAGGTAAATTATGACAATTAGACATTAAATATTGACATTTTGAAGAGTTTACTTATTTGATTCTCGTACCAAGAATATAAAATTATTTAACATAGACCTTTCAGTATAATGCCGTTCTTACTTTTGTGGACAATAAATGCCAGGCACCTCGCAAACTGTCACTAAACCCGGTACTCTACATTTCACCACTGAATATTTTAAGCTAATGAGAATTCTCGCTCGCGTATGCAGCTATATTGAAGTATTCATTTTAGGGAGTTTGTTGTAAACAATATTACACTTTCGTTTGTAATTGAGCTGTTTAGTTATTTGTTAATATTTTATTGTTTTACACTTTTTAGGTAGATCTATATACCGCTGTAGCTGTCCCGGCAGATTTATTTATTTATTTATGCTTTATTGTCCCTTAAAATAAGTGGTACAAAAGGCGGACTTAATGCTAAGTAGCATTC
>DWJN01000878.1:0-20562 GCA_018248895.1 Carystus phorcus
TGGTAGAGGGAAATATTGCACGCTGTTCCAGTGTGGATTGGTATAGGGAAATATTGTAAATTGTTCTGAAATACTGTATTTCTGTTTGTGATTAGCTACAACAGTTTAGCTACGTCAGTTATAACTGACAAACTTAAATCATTGAATGCACACATCGCAACATTGGAAGCATTAGGGTGGTGTAATACTTTTCAACATTCTGGCCCTTGTCGTTGGCGCCATCTTTGACTCATAAATCTACTACCAGAGACCCGGTTTGCAGTCGAAATACGTTCGTAATACATTTATATATATGTATATATAGGCGTTACTTCAATTTGACAATAAGAACGTAAACAATGAATATACTACGTCCCTTAATATTTGTAATATGCGTTATAAATTAATTTAGCGTTCTGCATAGATTCTCCGTGTAAACTTAAAAAGCTATGCCAAAATATACTTAAAAACTTAAAAGGAAACTTTCTGCCCCATTTTTTAAATACTACACGCATATGGGATAGTAGATTTGATAACAAAGTTAATTAAAGTTTATAGAAAAGGAAAGATATACACAAATCTATATTTTACATATAATATGTCTATGTGTTACAAATACGTTTAAAATAAACTAAAATTTATTGCATAAGTAAATTTTTTCAGTGTCTTAGTAACCCTTTGAAAAAAATTGCTATTGAATTTTCAGTTGCAGAGCTGGAGAAACTTGTTTAAATTAGTAGTGAAAAGCGCTACGTTTTCATTCTGTTGCAGGTGTATGATTCTGGGAAGTGAAATTCAAAAACGGGAACGTGCACAGATATTCATAAATTCTAAAAGCTTTAGAGCATGTATGGTTTGATCTTTTGATGAGCATATGCGGTGTCCGCTTGAATAGCAAAAACTTTGTAACCTATTTCAAAGTCAAACATATAGGCGAATGGAGCTCTATTTGTGTTTGTAGGCCAAGGCCAGGGGTAAGTCCTGACTCACTGACTGACTCACTGGAATGAATGGAATTAGAAGTGATTTTCCATATGTGTTTCTGTCGAGTTCTAAGACCGGGTTTTTCTAAATTCCCACAGCAGCGGGAATAAAAAGAATTTATATGTTGGTTTTACACGATAATTAGGCAGTTATTTATAAATAGTGTTTTTTTTTAGGGTTAAATATTTAATCACATCAGTGAATTATTTATTCCAACACCTTCTATACCAAGCAGTACAAAGGGCGGACTTAATGCTTGACGGCATTTTGTACCACTCAAGTGTGAGTAGGTGCATGTGATAGTAGGTGCATGCTGTGTAGAAATTCCCGGAAAACAAAGTGCTGTGGGTAATAAGGGAGTTTAAGGTGACGAGGTGCAGTGTTGTTTGACATCGTTGAGGTTTGCTCAAAAGAACTGAAAAGTTTAATTTAGATAATCCGGAGAAAACGCATTAGTCAAAATAGAACATAATGCGCACATCTGGGGTTTCGCCTCTATCGGATAAGACATTTAAGTTGGGAACGAAATTGGGAAATGTGGTGAATATATCGAAATTGTATCTAATACTGTTGTTGAGAAAGCGCTTCAATTTATTCAGAACTTCCTATGGCATATATCTTCAACACAGCGGCATAATTAAGATAGGGGATAACAAGGGTCTCCACCAACATTACTTTGGTCTTAAATGTTAAAAATGTTTTTATGATGATACAGCGACAGCTTACATAAAATACCCCATATTAAATATTCCGGCAGGTACACAACCTTCACAATTAATGCGCGTAATAAAGGATAACTCAAAAACTACTCTTATGATGCGGCTCAAATTTGTATGGGACCACATGACAGGCGTCTGCTTTAGAATAAAATATCTAAATCGGTACACCCACTAAAAAGCTGTTAACATACTTAAAAAAAAGACGAAAGACATCCTAATTATGAGAGCTAATCATTCTTTAAAACCGAAACAGTGATATAGTCGTATATAGGTACCTATATACATATCTATTTTGTTTGTCTACGAAATGCAAAAAATATATAATTACTCGATGTACTGTGTGGATAACCTTCACTTCAAAAAGAAACATTGGAAGGGCCTATTGAAAAATAGAAGGGATCAATCGTATGATGTGAAATGGATCAAATGGATATGAGAAACAGTTCTGTAGAATGCTTCTTTAAAAACTGCACACAGTTAAAAAAAAGAATGCATTTGCCGCATTGGCTTTCGACGGATTGTATCAATAATTAATCCTAAAGGCTATTTCTCTTACACAGTCTATATAGTATTTACTTATGCAAGGGATAAGTGCATGAATCTATTCGTATATTTCAACAATTCCGATTAATATTTTTATGATAAAAGAAATTCGTAATATAAGATTTTTTAATAAATTTTATGGAATGTTTTACGTCTTATTTGGTTTGTCAGTGTCCATTTAATATATTTGAGAATATTAATATGAAAAAAAGGTAGGGTCTCCATGAAACAATTACGAGTATAATTATATACTGGGCGAATTACATCTAATTTACGACTTACCTCTGAATAAGACTTTTCTATTGCTGAGCGCTTGATGGTGTAGGTGCGCAAGTCCTCAAGAAGATCACATTCATGCTGGTTTTTCGCATGGAGTTTGGCAATCTGCTCTGTATGCAGATTCTTCAGAAATTTCGTGTAGTTGCTCTGTAATAAAATGTATAATTAATGATACTGGTATTATATAATTATTTTGGAGTGCGAAGGAATAAGTCAACTACCTATGTACGTGTTACTGAACGATAGACATTTTCAATGTTCAACATAATAAAGTGCCAAAGTTAAAATAGTATCGTGCCTTGTGTTCATTTTTGAAAATCGGACTTTTTCATCCTAGGACATCCTTCTAACAGAAATATCTGTTTAAATCGTAGTTGAATATTAACCGGTGAAATTATCTTTGAAGAAATAATATTACGAATTTGTTATTGAATTTAGTTATATTCTTTACATTAATAATAGGGACACGCACTTTATTGAAATTGTTGACCTACATAATAACAAAAATATAAGCCTACGACGTTAAAAAGAAGTTGATTAAAAAAACTACAAATACGTCAATTTTTAATTATTATTGTTAATGATCTTTTTACATATTTCTTATATTTATAATCTATTTGTACCACAGCTTAGTAGATAAAAGGCACTATTTTCAAATATTTTTAATTTACGTTTCTAATATCTTTTGACTACTTTTAATATTCCCTAAATATCTATGCGTCAGCGATTGAATTTTAAGTAACATAACAATTCACTGAGTTAATAAAAGAACTGAATAAAGTTTAAGATTTCAAGAACCTCCCCGTTGCAAAGTTAATTAATTCATTGCGAAAAGTTAATTAATTAATCAAGTAATAAGTCTTGAAGAATGCGCGAAGATACCGTTATTAAGTTTTGAAGGCTATTGCAGCGACTAAGAAGCTTGAATTTATTTTCTCAATTTTAATAAAGTTCTGTGTGATCTTTATAAATGTAATGAGAATACTGTACTTAATATCAATTTAGATGTAATCAGTTCTCTTATTAGTTTTTTTTTATTATTATTTCAATATTTGTCTTCTACTACCGTTTCGAATTGCCTTATTTTAAAGAAGGTAAAAAAATTTTTTCATTTAAAGACAAACATGCGTCCTTGTATTTATTTATTTAGAACTAATCTATGCTTGACTATAATACCACCTGATGGTAAGTGTTAAAGTAGTCTTATCATATTATTGTTTAGGTTATAATTTCTCCTTATTTTTGCCCATTCCATAAAAGAACACCAGGCTTTCACGGTGTGCTAAAATGATTTTTATGAAATATTCGAGATTGCCTATAACGTTCACTTAGTTCGAGTTTTACCTTTAATTTTAGATCTAGCGATTTATAAACTCTGCCTCCGCCACTGGAGTTATTGAGTTTTAAAAGCCATCGTCAGTTTTCCTGTCTGCGTCTCCAGTTTGATTTCCTGTTTTCCCTCTAACTAGGTACGGAACACCCCGTCTATATCCTACGTTAAAGCCAGTACGAAGTACTCTGTAATTCTCTGCGTTCCATAAATTATTTTGAAGAAAACCTCTTTACCCAGTTGCATTTGAAATTTAAAATTTTCTGACGAGACAAAAGTTTTACTACCCTTAAATTCACCTGTACCGGTTGATTTATGCTGTATTTCGTTGAATAAGAGTAATTTTATTGCATTTTTGTAGGCACACAGGAACTTTAATTCGGTTAACTAAGTATTAGCAGTGACCTGAATAAACTAAGTGGCTTAAAATAGTATAAGGTGATAATAAATTATGATACGGATATGATAATAATTTGATTTTGATTACAACATAGAGAGGAATATTTTAAGGAATAGTAAATATATTTTCTAAACTGTAGTCATTTAATTAGGCATGATTGAAAGATGGACAAAACGATAAGTAGCAATTTTTTACGGGGCATATTCATTACGTACTATTTTTTTCCTGTGGCCCTGTCCACAGAATGAAATTTCAGAAATATTTTATATGATACCGAATTTGAAATCCGAATCATTAATACTTGAGGATTGTGGGTGATCGTGAGAAGAAGACCATCTTGTTTGCAAAAGCAGAATAAAATGAAAATCATGTTTAATTATTAACCTTAACGGTAAGTGATGTGGTATGATAGAAGTGCCATGAATTACCTATTCACAGGAATCGGCTTTTTTCCTGGATAAAAAATAGCCCGTGTGCTTTTCTGGCCTACAATCTGTCTCTAAGCCAAATTTCATCCAAAAACGTTAGCCGTTCTAGTATGATTGAGTAGCAAAAATTCATCTAGATTTGACATTTATTAACAACAAGATTAAAATTATTCACACTATGTCATAATGAAGCGCTCATAGCCCGGCTCATACTTAAATGGATGATCGCTAGTGGCAAAAAAAAATTATTGTGCGTTTCCATGCTTCCGAGGGCACGTAAAGCCATCCGTCCCCTTTTTTATGGTAAATAAGAGTCATCAAGCCATATCGGAGGCCATTGAGCGGCTTAAAAACTTCCGACACTTGGGTTGGCCAGTAAACACTCCACCAAGTCGCACTGGAGCAGCGTGGGGGAATATGCTCTAGACTTCCTCAGTGATGAAGGGAAGCCAGTGCTCAGTAGTAGGTCATTAAAGAGATAAAGGCACATTTCATAATTATAAAAAAGGTTATAATATTAAATAGAAAAAATGCATTCAAAGTAACGTATCTAAGGGCAAAGTGAATCAAAATTATTTGATTGATACTTATGCTTCACGATTGGTCCACTGCACGCAAGTGCACAAATTCAAACCAATATCTAAATTGATCTCTTCCTTTGAATGTGTTCATATAATACTGACGATATTACCTTGTTGAGAGTCTAAATGCGTTGATAGAGATAAGAACTTGTCCGTCTGTTAATTGAATCAATAGACAGATCTCAATACCTACTATTGCCTATGTTTACCTTTTGTAACTAATACCCCTGGATACAAAGAGCAATGATTCATAGACTCATTAAATGAAACTTTTGATATAAATACTTAGTTCTGACGCAATATAAATACATATATTAAAGAATGAAAATGATTATATAACATTCAAAATGATAACGTCGACTTTATGCCATTCCAAAATACCCTTAAATGTTCCTCATAGCGACCACATAATTCGTTTGCAGTTGTTTAACTGCGTCGATCACTTAAAATTAACTCAAATTACTGGATCTTTAATTTAATTTTAAAATCATTAACATAATTACAGTTTTGATGATATTCCTAACACAAAGGCACTCGTTCACCTACCCGCCGAATTTTTTCCAGAGAACAGACATTTGCCTTCAACCCATCAATGGCTCACTACTGAGCATGGGTCTCTCATCGTCACTGAGAAGTGCGGTTTGAATGAGGACCAAAAATTGGACTTACATTAATATAATAATATTAACAAAAGATCTGCCAGGATAAGTAAAAAATCCCAGACCTTATTTCGCAGAAAGGATCGCCACCAACTTGGCTACAAGATCGTCGGCATAATTCATACGCATCCCATTTTTTCGTTAATATAGCTAAAAGCGCTCAGTGCTTGTACGTAAAGACATTAAAAGTCTGCCTTCGTGCCAGATTTGAAGTTTTTGGGTCAAATAGTCAAGTCATAACCCGGTACGACACAATGTTCTGCTAACAGCGATGGCTGTGGACGAAAATTTTATTCCACGCACTTCGTGAATAAACTATAACGGTGAACACATTTTACACACATATAGGTATTTAACGATCTCTGTATGATAAATATTAATAGTACCCATATTAGTTAGCCATATAGTAGATACAGATATTAATAGTACCCACTACACACGTTACTTGGTATTGAATAAAATAATAGTAGAGCTGAACTTTTCCGTTTACAGACACGCAAAATATAGGGTACTCTGTCGTAATACATGTCATTCGTTTCGAAAGCTTTTCATTGTCTTTGTCCATTCGTTTGAAGTTTCAGTGGTCTTTATGTATAATTGTGAGTATAATTATAGTCGGACAAGTTTTTAACCAATTAAACAATCGAGTTGGTTAATGTCATAGGTATAGCTAATTATATTATTGTCAATTAGCTAAACTTCGTAATTGGTGGTGATATAGGGACTGTCGTATTAAAGTTATAAAAAGTAAAGTTGTATTTATTTTAATAACGCGCGGGGTCGTCCAGACCCCACCTGATTTTGAATTAGTTATACTTTTTTATTTCCTCTAGCTAGTCGAAATTTCTTTAATTGATAGCTCCTCCCGCCTTGATGTAGCCTACGCCGTACGAATATAAGTGATTACCATTGACATAACGTACATTAGTATTTTAACCTGCTGCGACTCTTCGCACCTAATTTAAATAAATACTACACAATTACTAAGTGTAAGAGTTACTTTTACACATATACACAATCAGGCTAGAGTCCGAATTTAGATTAGTAGATAAATAGTATAGTATATTTGATATTTAATATTGATTAAAAGAATTGCCTTTGAAGTAATACTTTCAACAAATATTTATTTGAAGTGTGAATGTGTACATAAAGAAAATAAATTATCTGATAGCTGTTGAAACAATAATAAGTTTTATTATTATATTGTAAGATTTTAATAGTTGTTTTGTAAGTAAATTTGAATAATAATAAATAATGAATTAAAACATTGGCATAGTATTCAGTTATTCGCTAACTGCACGAATAAAATAAAATAATTCGAATGCTAAAGGGACGATATGAGGGGTAAATAAAATGATTAATCATAAATGAACATTCAATTAATTAAATATATATGAGTGACTAGCCATAGCCAAATACTCGTATTATTTATTTTGTTTTTTCCACATTTTGGGGTAACTAAACCCTGTATTGTTATTGTACCATTTTTGGCGCGTCTAATTAACGGTTAATCATCGTAACATTTCATTTTATAAATTTATTGACCCGTCCGAATCATAATGAGATGTAATGCCTGATGATATACGAGTATATAGATAATTCTTATGCTTGTGCATTTAATTATTTTTCATTGATGATGTTTTTTTTGTATGTATTTAAGTTTAAGTGTAAGATTGTAAGTGTAAAATTTTTAAGTGTAAGTTTTTTCTTTATGTCACAGAATCATGAATGTCTTATTTGTATGTTGCAGTACGATTTGTTAGGAAACTTTTTATCTCTAATGATAAAGAATACTCAGTGGAATAATTAGACAAATATCAAGGCGAGTCGCGTCGCAACATTACAAGAATTGTATATTTTGTTAACATCATTCGCGGGCAACTTTAACGTTATTTTTAGCCCCTTTGGTGCGGTCTTAAATACCCCTGAACAACATCGTCATCAAAAGTATCACTGATTCGTTCCAGCCAAGAGAAGAAAGAAAAAATAAAGAAAGATACAGAATGTATGTTTCTGTGTTTATCGTCGGAATACCACGAAAAGTTTGGTGGCAGATTTAACTGAGAGGATTGAGATTTCTTTGTTATTTTTTCAGAGCTATATTTTTATTACTAGCGACGACTATCCACTGTCGCGGTGGATCCTAGAAGATTCTAGAAGAATGGTACCAGACCAGTTAAAGACATTAACAATCACAAAGTCTACGAAAAATCTATTAGCCCAAACTTTTTCGTGGCAAAACCAACCAAACAATAGAGCTTCCTTATACTCTAAGCAATTCAGAACATCATTTCTATCATAAAACAGAACAGCTTTTTATAAAAAAAATATAACGTGGGTGGTAAGTTTCTAATTGATTTGCTTTACAGAAATTGTCTGAGATATGTTTATTTATAATTATTAATTTTGGATTTACTTGAGCTTCAAAATATAAACAGCATTTTGAAACAAAATATAAACATGAAAAAATATAGAAATAAGTATAGAAAACCAGGATCCAATCCTGAAAATAGATTTTGAATTCCTTTTTGATTTATGCAAATCAAACACTGTAATAGATTCTTTAAGCTTGTCATGTGAATCTTAGCAGTAATTTATCATTATTATATATGACGCTACGGCCCTGCCATAAACATGTCATTTATTTACTTTAATGCTTTATCGACCAAATAAATTTAGGCTTTATGAATTGATAAAATTTTTGAAAACCTAAACACACTTTATTATCGAATTTTGTTACATTTGAGACACAGTACCAGATCATTATAATATAATATGAAAACACGTTAATAAGTAACAAGGGAGAAACATATAGGCATACAAAACATAGGCAGCTTGAGATGGTGTTCATGATTAGTGTTATTGATTTCACTGAGACCTTGCATAGCACGCTCTTCTCGTATATCTGTCACTACAAGAATTTAACTGTACGTTGTTTTGTGCATTAGCTTTAATATACTCAACACTAAAAATGTATGAATAAAGAAGACCCAGCCGTGTAACAATTACGAGATGGCTGTACTAATGAATTACATGACTTTAACGACGGCAACGTGAACACATAACATATGAAATAACACTAACAATTATTTACATATTACACTTTTTTCCGGGAGTTACATAATGTACTGTCAAATACTTGCAACCATCTGAAAGTGACAATTGTTTCATAATAAGATGTTGTAATTTCGATCAGGAAGCAGCTAAGTGAATGGTGTTAGTGAACGCGTGGGTAACCAGCAAGCCGTTGTCACTGTATGGTGAACAGGATGACGTTACTCACCTTTCTAGGCGGTGGTTGCATGTTGAGGCGGTTCGCCAGCGGCGGCGGCCGACGACTTCCTGAGCGCGATGTGTTCCGATCGATGCCAACACACGCAAGCGTGACCGTGTTCTGCCGCGTTCCTCCGTTGCACGCCCTAAGCGAGAACGACGCACGCGTACTAGCGCTTTATTCTCCTTAACTAAGCTTAACTCACAGACTAAAAAGGCCAACTCAAGCCAATGTAACTTGCAACACTTTGCACGTGTCATTTCATTTGTATCATCATTTTTGTACCTTAAACGTTACATCTATAGTTTCAATGAAGGGCTTGTGAGTTTAGGTAGAAGAGACTAATAGGCTAGCCTGGGCTCTAGCTTTTAATCCACTCATGGTCTGGAGCCAGAGATTACAGCCGCCTATACGTACATATATGAAATCTATATCAGATCGATGTCTATACGTGGAGCATTGAGGGTATTTGTTAAAGCAATATATCCCATAACAATGAGTTTTAGATGTTTTTTCTATAAATTCATCTGTCTAATCTTAGATACGTCTTAATCGATTTAGATGCGATACTGCTTTGCCATAATAAAAATGGGATAACAATTAATGTTCATTTTGTTTCAATTGGTTCACAAATTAAAACTATATACCAATACAAATAATCCTTTCAAAACAGTCTGCCGTGTGTGGCTTAGTACTCTATTTTTTTAGCAATGACATTTACGAATAGTAAAATGTTTTAATAAATAAGGATTTCATTATTTTTTTCCTCTCGCTACGGGTTTACATGAAAATTCCGTAGCCTAGTTGATAGAGATCTAGTGGCTAAGTGAGAGGTCCCGGGTTTGATTCCCGACCGGAGCAGACATTTATGTGACAGATAAATGTTTGTTATCTGGTGTTGGGTGTTAGTGATGTATGAATTGAGTTGTTATATAAATATTAGCATTTTATTTATTATTTATATTTGTATTAAAAATATTACGACCTAGAGAATTAACCCTCACTTCGCTTCGGAAGGCATATTCCTTTTAAATAAAAATAGTACCAAATTCAAATTAAATAATTAGTGAAAGTTTTAATTCAACTATGTCAACCTAAGGAAATTACATTTTTCGATGGAGAGTCAGACTAACTAATAAA
The DNA here is from genome assembly GCA_018248895.1 of Carystus phorcus. Taxonomy (NCBI): domain Eukaryota; kingdom Metazoa; phylum Arthropoda; class Insecta; order Lepidoptera; family Hesperiidae; genus Carystus; species Carystus phorcus. The sequence continues at coordinate 10,317 of DWJN01000878.1, forward strand.
CGAATTAAATCCATTGCATTTATAAATAACCCCCCACTTACTTTTACGTTTAAATACCTTTCATATCAGACATCGATCAAATACAGATTTATAACATGATTTACCTACTTATTGAATTTTTTTCACAATTTTTTCACAGGGTATTATAATAAAAGTTTTTAACACAATCATAATATCGATTCTTTCAACAGTACTGCGTATAGTTGCAAAGACTCATAGATATAGCAATGTTTGTTCTTGAAGACTTACGAGTATAAAGTTGATACTGCTCACTTTGAAAAGAAGGTAAGTACGAAACTGTTTCAATTCATATCCAACAAAACAATTGTCGCGAGACTTCTTCGTCGCGTGTATTCTTATATTGACTGTTTATACTGAGTGTGAAGCCCGTACAATTAATTCTCGAGGAATTACTTCGTGAGGAGACGCTTAGGGTTGCAGAACCAGGTCATGATTTATTCAGAAAGCTTTACCAAGATAGTATTAGTCTACAAAAACCGCGAGAAAAATGTATGATGGTATATAGACATGCGTAGCACCTCCCTCCCACACAGTATATAACAACACACACACAAATAAAAGTATATACCAACATCATCTTCAGAGTAAACTTACTCAACGAGTATGAGTCACAAACAGCAACTTTTATTTGTTGTAACTGCGTGTTTCCCTCGCGGAAGGGTTAGAGGTGCTACGTTTATCTAAGCGTAACTACATGGCATCACAAATTTTCCCGCGAATTGATGCAAAGTAGATTAATACTAACTTGATAGAACTGAATTTCCGCAAAGTAACGCCTGATATTAGTAACTAAATTAGCAACTTTTGACAACAGGAAGGGCAACCCATCAAAGTTTCATCACTAGCTAATGTGTATTGTCCGTGGCATCCATGGCACAGGGAATCCTAATAGCGATATGAATGCGTAAATTTAAATATCTAAATGCAATATAACACAGTTTGCTCATAATTATGTCGACTAATATTGTCATGAAAGAGAGCAGGTCTTTCAGCACATGCAATGAAACCATCGAAGTATAATATCAATGACTGCAATTATTGTAGAGGCGAATAAACAGGTGCACGGTAATTAAATCTTCACCACCTTTTCATACCCACGACTGCTGGAAGAGATTTCTTGTAGAAATAAACAGAACCTATGTACATAATAAAATAAAATATGTTGTTTTTTTTTATTTGATCATCACCATCCATGAATGTCAGTAATATCAAAAGCATCCCCGATGCAATGCATTGCATTAGTTGGGTTGGCCACTAACCCCTCCACCATATTACTGGAACAGCGTAGTGAATTATCCTCTCGACCTCAATGATGGGGAGAGAGCCGTGTTCTGTAGTATACCATTAATGGGTAGAAATAGACAATTTACTAATACTTTCCACGTCAATTTTGTTATAGACACTCGGGTAGCTGAGTGGCGACCGGACACCGCTAACGAACAGTAATCACCCGTCAACCGACCATCTCTCTCCACGTTAAATTGTACTCGACCTTTACCGCTCACTCCACAATTACTGGACCACTCTTGGCACTGCAATTCTCGTGTCTCGTTTTACCGACGCCCTAATTAACTAACCTGTTAAGACCATTTTCACCTACCTAACAAGATTGTATCTATTACTAATAGATTCGGTATACTATGTTATCCTGTAAATTAAACGTTTTCTATCGTATCGAATTTTGAAGATACAAAAAATTTGAATAATATCGGTCCAACCGCTTAGGAGGATTTCAGTAACAGTATAAAGGATTTCAGGATGACTTATAGTAATGAATATATTTGAAAATAGTAATGGAGTACTTTAGGTTTTGAGTCAAGCCAATTCATTTATTTTGAAAGAATAAGTATAAAATTAGATATTATTGGAGTAGCAACACTACCTCCCCACCGCCGTGTCAGTACGGGCTATAAAAGCAGATGGCGCAGCTACTTCGGGCACTTCTACGCGCGATTCAGAACTGTCAAGACGTCGTTATGCTGCCGGTTTTCAGTCTCATTTTTGATATATTGTGATTTTGTTAAATTAATTAATTTATTAAAAAGTTATTATTTTTGTCGGTGTCAGTGTTCTTTTTTTTATTTAAGATAAATATAAAACGCTTACATCAGAAGTGGGATGGGCTCCGTTGCCCATCATTACTTCAGTTTTAATTAGTATTTTTCCGATACGTGACATTAACATTTTTAAAAATCATGGCCGATCGTTCAACCACTCGGAACAGGGGTAGGGCTAGGTGTGGACAAAATAGTGAAACAGGACAATTGCAAGAGCAGCTCGGGATGATCCTGGCGCGTTTGAACGCGTTAGAAAACAACACTGCGCCAGTCCGGGCAGATCCAACGACGAGAGCAATTGGAGACGCCGTCACGCCGCAGCCACTGATGCCGCCGTCAATCGACCGCGAGCCCCCTGCGAGCACCAGAGAGCATTCCATCGCCAGTACGTCGACATCTAACGACGTTGCCGATCGCCTCATCGGAGCACTAAGTGCATTAACTAAGGTCAGATCAACCCAATATTTTATATCTAACTTTGATCCGAATTTACATGATATCGATTCTTGGTGTGAGGAGGTAGAGCGAGCACGCAATATAAATGGCTGGGATGACAACGAATGCCTATCCCGAATCGCCAACTGTCTTAAGGGCGACGCTCGTAGTTGGTTAAACGACTGGGTAACAAATGACAGATCCTGGTCAAACTTCAAAGCTGAATTTAAACCATTATGCTCAAGAAGGATCGATATAGCAAACATTCTATATGACACCATGAGTACGAATTCGGATAGCTATTCCACGTATGCGGAATACGCTAGACGCACCCTGCTGCGCTTGAACATCGTTAGAGGGTTAAGTGATGAGTTAACGGTTGCTATTGTAATCCGCGGAATAACCGACCCCCAAGTACGTGCCGCTGCTACCAATGCACATCTGACACCTAAAGATCTTGTAGATTTTGTATCTATTTATTCAAAACCAAGGCAAAAAGCATTCGTTGTTCCGACGCGACCCACACAGAATCGAAATTATCATGATCGAAACTCGCGAAAGCGTCCATTAAATAAGTCCACTCAAGATTTAAAATGCTTTTCGTGTGGTACTTTTGGTCATATGCAGCGGTCCTGCCCAAAGCGTGCAAAACCTCGTGAGACGGCTGAAAATACATCAAATATTCCGTGTTCGTTTTGTAAGAAGCCGGGTCATGACGTTACCGTTTGTTTTTCTAAAATCCGGTCAGAGGCTCGTAATAAGAATAACGTGAATCTTTGTTGCGAATTAAAGGGCACTTTATCAAACAGTGACGTCACGACCGCGGTCATTCAGGGTATACCAATTGATGTGCTAATAGACAGTGGTTCATGCGTGTCTCTTATTTGGGAGTCGGTACTCAAACATTTTAACTGTAACCGACTACCCACAAATCAAGTTTTGCGTGGCATAGGTGATCAAAATATTGTTTGTAATGGATACGTAACCTTAATCATAGAGTTTTGCGACATCTCACTGGAAGTCGACTTTTTGATAGTTCCTCGAACTTGTATGAGTGTCCCAGTACTTATTGGCACGGACGTATTAAATCGTGACGGTGTGGCTTACATTCGCGTAAATAATGAGCAACGAATCACGCGAGTTACCCAGTCAAATGTTCATAAGAGTGTGTTACATATTTCTGCAACCGAGCCACTTTCTATCAACACGCCTCTTAAAGATAGTGACCTTAAAAAGTTATTGGATATTGTTAACAATTTTCAGCAATTTTTTATTGTTGGTACGGCGTGTTCAACAGTGTCAACCGGCAGCATGTGCATTGAATTATCAAGTAACATTCCAGTTTGCTACAGACCCTACAGGCTTTCTGTGGATGAAAAAGCCAAGGTGCGCGACATCATCAAGGACCTACTTGATAAACAAATAATTCGCGAGTCTAAGTCACCCTATGCCAGCCCTATTATTCTTGTAAAGAAGAAGGATGGCAAAGACAGGATGTGCATAGATTATCGTGCTTTAAACGCAATCACAATAAAGGACCGCTACCCTATGCCTCTAATAGACGACCACATTGACCGGCTTGGTAAAAGTAAGTTTTTCAGCTGTTTAGACATGGCTACAGGTTTTTATCAAATAAAATTGGACAACGACTCTATTGCGAAGACTGCATTCGTAACGCCTGAGGGCCATTTTGAATTTTTGAAGATGCCTTTTGGTCTCGCGAATGCACCAGTAGTCTACCAACGAATTATTACTAACACTTTAAGATCATTAATAGATGGTGGTAAGGTACTGGTTTACGTGGACGATGTCTTGGTTCTGGCGTCGTCTATTCACGAAGCTCTCGAGAATCTACACGAGGCTTTACTAACATTAACCACTGCAGGTTTTTCAATTAATTTGAAGAAAAGCACGTTCGTGGCTACAAAGATTGAGTATCTGGGTCGTACTATTTCTCAAGGTCAGGTAAGGCCAAGCGAACAAAAAATTAAAGCTTTAAAAAATTCTCCGATCCCCGCGAACATTAAACAGATACGCCAGTTTCTCGGGTTAGCAGGGTATTTCCGTCGTTACATACCAAACTATGCTTCCAAGACTGCTCCTATAGCTAAATTGCTTCGTAATAAAGTAAATTTTGAGTGGGGTGCAGATCAGGAAAATTCACGCAAGTATATTATTGAGTGTCTTACACATGAACCAGTTCTCGCTATATTCGATCCGTCGCTACCTACCGAGCTGCACACTGATGCAAGTTCCATTGGGTACGGGGCGGTACTAATTCAAATCCATGAAAATAGCAAGCGGCGAGTAGTGGCATATTTCAGTAAGACTACACAAGGCGCTGAACCGCGCTATCATTCATACGAGCTTGAAACTCTCGCTATCGTTAAGGCCTTACAAAATTTTCGTCACTATTTATTGGGTATCAGATTTAAAATCATCACGGACTGTAACGCTTTAAAATTAACGGAACGTAAGAAGGACCTTTTGCCTCGTGTCGCGCGTTGGTGGATTTATTTGCAGGATTTCACCTTTACGATAGAATATCGGAAAGGCATAATGATGCAGCATGCCGATTTTCTTAGTAGGAATCCTGTCGAAGTTTGTCATATCACCCGACCTAAAAACTGGGCACAGATTGCTCAGTCGGCGGATGAAGAGACTCTTGCACTGATTGATAAAGTTAAAAATAATGAATTGGACGTGTCACGGTATGTAGTGCAAAATGACCTGCTTTATTATAAGTACGCTAAAACTGGTGAAGAGACTAAATTACTATGCTTCATTCCCAAAGGACACCGGTTGAGTCTTTTACGAATTTTTCACGACCAACATGGTCACATATGCGCGGACAAAACTATTGAATTAATTTTACGCCATTTCTGGTTTCCTGGTATTACCTCTTTTGTAAAAAAGTATACTAGCCATTGTTTAATTTGTCTCTCATCTAAAAAGGTTCCTAGGACTTATCATCCTATCACTTCGTGGCACAAGCCTGATGTTCCATTTAGTACAATACACATGGACGTGTTAGGTCCATTACCTACTTCAAACGAATACAAGTATATTCTGCTTGTGGTAGATGCCTATTCTAAATATTGTTTATTTTATGCTATGAAAAGGCAAGACTCGGACGAGTTGAAGCAAATCACTTCAACGGCAATCTCGCTATTTGGCACGCCCAAGCTAATAGTATGTGATAGAGGACGAATGTTCGAGAGTGCAAGTTTTCAGGGATGGATTACTAAAATGGGTTGTGCCATCCATTTTGTAACTCCCGAGATGCATGGCGAGAACGGTCAAGTTGAACGCTATTGTCGTACCCTGCTCAACATGTTGCGCATCGAATCTGCAAATCGAAACAGTAAGTGGTCGGAGTCTTTGTGGAAGCTACAACTCATAGTCAATTGCACGAAAAACAAAACCATTCAAACCTCGCCGTTGCAGTTACTTACAGGTATTGAAGCGGTTACGCCCGTGCTAAGGTCTCTAGTTAGAGATGTCGCCTTAGATACCTCGCAACCAAATCGCGAAGGTCTAAGAGAGTTACAAAGACAGCAAGCAAGTGAGCTGCTTGAGCGGAACAGACGGTACCAAGATGCGTACGTGAATAAAAACAGAAAGGTTACGCGTAGCTTTAAAGTAAATGATAAAGTTTTTGTAATAAAGACTTCTCAAATTACAGGCAAGTTAGACTCTGGCATGCGAGGACCGTACCGGGTGGTGAAAGCCCTACCATATGGTCGATACGAGCTTACGCTCTTGAGTGGCTCTTATGGGAAAGTAACCCTGGCGGCTGCCGAGCACATGGTCGCTTGGAAGGGAGAGTGGACCCCTGAGTCATGTGCGTCGTTCTTTGAGAGTAAGTTGTTTTAATACAGATTGGTCAGTGAAGATCACTGCTTGTGACATGCAAACAGGGTGCCTCTGTCGAAAACTATTGGTCAAGCAGTGGGTTAGCTGCTCTGTATCGGTGACATGCTAACAGGGTGCCTCTGTCAGAAGCCATCGGGCAAGCATTTAGCCAGATGCTCTATTTGTGACATGCTAACAGGGTGCCTCTGTCGGAAGCCATTGGTCAAACATTGAGCTAGATACTCCATTGGCGACATGCTAACAGGGTGCCTCTGTCGAAATCTATTGGTCAAATTAGAAGCCATGTATTCTGTTTGAGACACGCAAACAAGGCGCCTCTGTGTATTGATATAGAAGGTGTAGAGCTTCGTTCATGACATGCAAACAAAGGGCCTCTGTCAGGGTACACGGGTAGTATAAAAAAAATTTATTATTAACTGTTTACTTAATTTTATTTTTTTACAATCACCAAAAACACGGTAATGCTATTCTAGAGAATTATGCATTTAACCAATACTATTACGTTATCCATAAACTCACTTTTATGTATCTAAATCAGACAATATGCATATACAAAAATAAACATCCTGTAATTTACAATTGTTTGAACTAGCTAAGCTAATACTTTCTTTTCCGTTTACAGCAGAGGACGATACACTTGCTGATCAATCAGCTAATTCCACTGAACAGAATGTCTCAAGTATTCATAACAACAATGATCAGCCGGGTCCATCGTGTTCCACATCCGGCACAGAAGAAGGCAACCCAATCCCTGAAGACAACCAGAGTCCAATTGCCAGACGTGATGAATATAGAGATGTGGCTGAGGGCAGCCACGCGTCAGGAGAGGCCGTATTGGAGTAGCAACACTACCTCCCCACCGCCGTGTCAGTACGGGCTATAAAAGCAGATGGCGCAGCTACTTCGGGCACTTCTACGCGCGATTCAGAACTGTCAAGACGTCGTTATGCTGCCGGTTTTCAGTCTCATTTTTGATATATTGTGATTTTGTTAAATTAATTAATTTATTAAAAAGTTATTATTTTTGTCGGTGTCAGTGTTCTTTTTTTTATTTAAGATAAATATAAAACGCTTACAATAGTATATATTCGTGTATTGTATATTTCTTTAGCAGTGTGCAATACTCACACTCGAAATATAGTACAATGATAATTCAAAACTTCGAACTACAATGCGAACTTTCTACTATTGAGTTACGAACCCGCCTATACTGGAGCAGCGTGGTCGAGTATGCTTCGTCTTTAGTAGCCGGTTAGTCGAATTACTATGTTATAGTAACCGATGGTCGTATCCGCCACCCTGTTTCAGGTTGATTCAACCCCTAATCGCCACAATTAGCGGCAAATCGTGCGGAATCCGTCCCCATCACCGGAAATTGTGTTTTCTGTCAATATGAACTACTAGTAGAGCTTATAACATATAGAAATGACAAAGATGCGTGTTATACTCAAATCTATGCATAAATAATTTTTAATATTCATGTCTTTATTTTTATTTTTGAAGAAAATAAATAATGCCTTAACAGCCCATTAATGGCCCACTACTGAGCACGGGTATGTCCTCATTACTGAGGAGGTTTTGAGCATACTCCATCACGCTGTTCTAGTGCGGATTTGTGAAGGTATGTATTAGTGGCCAACTTAAGTGTCGGAAAATTTTAAGCCGCCCGAAAATCTCCGGATGATGGCTTGTCGATTGTTATTTACCATAACTGTCGGGACAGACGTCTGAACGTGCCCTTCGAAGCACGGAAAGTCGGTTAGCGGTCACCCATCCAGATACCTACCGCGCCCGCAGTTGCCTTTTTCAATCACTACAAAATAAAGCTACACACTTATAATGAGATGAGAAAGCATTTTAACACAAACTGCTTTAAATGTTTGGAATTCAGGGGCGATGCTACCCCTTGTTATTAAAGTGAACCACTTGGACTGACTGTTTCACAGTATGAAGCAGGTATTCTTTACAACATGCGCCAATATTAAGTCGGTAGGCACCGTATTGTGACGGATTTGAAATGAAACTTATGAAGGTTGCAAACCAGATTGATTTATTATTATCATGTAGGTAGTTAACGTAATATCTGTCGACTACCTTACTCACATAATGCGTTACAGAAAAGGAAAAAATAGAAAAACTTACTATGTGATTACATAACCAGACCAAAACTTTGACTGTGCCAAAAAATCCCTTATTGTGCAGATTACAGGTACAAGGTTTGGAAATTTCGAAAAGTACCAGAATTTCATAAGTCTGAATAAGTTTTGTCATTTTCTTAGTTCCCATTATAACTAAATAGCTTGTCATTCCGTCGTTTTGATTCACGTAGAACAATTCTAATAGATGGGTAGCTTTCAGTGATCATTACACGTGTTCACCACCGTCCATCCCGCACCAACCCCACGCCCGTATTAGCGACCGAGAGAGTCAAAAGTCCCGTGGCAGGAGGGTCTGGAGTCGCAATCACTTATAATTGCGTATGATTGTCTTGTACGAAGTTAGGCTGGGGGCGGAGAGTCTAACTAAATATTGATTTGTGTAATGAGCGGCTGGTGGTAGTTTATCGTGAGATCTGCGCGGGGCTTCGGCTTCGTGAGTGCGTTCAAGTGCCGGAGTTTGTAATAGTTACACAATTATCTGTCGACTAACAATACGTGTTAATATCGAAGTTAGTCTGACACTCCAATTGACTATTAATGCGAAATTTATACAGGTATTATAAAGGCCTTTTTGGGTGATTAATTAAACCGATCTCAGCTGAAACCATGAAATTGGACAAATTTGTTTTTATGTTGCAGAAAAGCAATAAAAAAAAAATATTTTGGAAAATTCAAACTCTAGGGAGTAAAATATTAGTCAAAAGTTTGTATGCAGTGGTAGAAAAAAATATTGTCTTTTAACTTGAAATTACGAATTTTGCCTCTTTTATAAATGATTAATTTTCAATAGTTAAATTATTGTAAAATTAAAAATCATTTTCGGTTCACTTACACTTATTCGATTCTTCTGTGTCATATTTAATTAAGCAAATACAAAACAGTTCAAAACCATTTTCTGCTATGTTTGTTAACTAACGTTCGTTACATACTTTAACGTTAATTACGTTTGTTATTTGTGACCTATTGCGGAACTTCAGTTACTGTTATCAATAAAAATAATACTATTGTTTATTTTACGAGAAGAGACGTGTAAGAGAAAAAAAGTTATTTAAATTTGAAAATTCATGTTTTCCTTAAAGTTTCAATAATGATTATAGTCGAATTTCGACCGCTGAGAGGACACTCGTACTCGTAACATTAAATGTTATGAACGATATTAGCGCTTGTATAATTATAACATCACAACGTTGAAGGTTTAAATCACGGAAGGTGTTTAACACAAACAGGCGCGGAATTTATTTCCTTACAGCTTTACAACGCGTTAAAAAATGAATTGTGAAACAGTGTTGCTGAAGTGTGAATTACGCGTGCGATCTAGTTTACTGGGGCGCGGTTATTTATACCAGTATATCCGTTGTTATACCGTGTATACCGGTGCTTGTCGACACTGTGGAGCTTGGTATAAGCGGTGCTGTTAGGCGATTTCGTATTAACAATGCGTTGGTGACGCTTCTTACATTCTCGATGTAATTGTGTATGGTCAACTGGGTCTATGAATTGCTCATTGGCACTTAGGCAATTAGACTCTAGACTATGTAAGGTGGCTTTTTGTATGATAAATAAAAAAGTTGAAATATGAAAACAAATAGTTTTAAAAATATATCAATATTATTATTCTTATAAGTTTTTGCTAACATTTTCGTCGTTAGAGGATCATGTAGCTGACGGAGAGTTCCTTGATCAGCAGGGTGTGTCTGG
>DWJN01000879.1:0-20561 GCA_018248895.1 Carystus phorcus
CGTTAGTATGCGTGTTATATGAACGAAATTTTGACAAGCCTTTCAGAAACTGGCGGTTAGACACTCAAGTTAAATTCTGTTAAAACCTTAGAAATTGGAAAAATATGTTCGAGGACTTTTGAATGTTTTTTATGTATTATCCTTAAATACACTGTAAGGAGTGATGTGTGACGTCGCATCGAAGAAATTTTAGAGAAATGCTTACTATATTATGCAATATTAAGTTGTTTACTCTTTAATGAAAGCTGAGACGCAATGAACAATTTAATTTTAAGCAATCATATTTGTGATTTTGAACGTCGTCGTATCTTAAAACGTGGAGAAAACCACTGAAACGGTTGTAAGTCAGTGAACTGTCAATTCCTCGAACAAGGGTCTTTGAACATCTTGTGTTCGGTGACTGTCTGAGATCGGTGGAGCAGACTATCATCACGAGTGTCACGACATCACGCGACGATGCCAATCAAGCGTGTCATTGTGATGTGAGGTAGCTAATGACACGAAAACAGTAATTACCAATTAGATATAGAAACCCTTGGCTTACTTTTTGTAGTATCTAATTATGTGGTATTATCAATACCTAATGTGCCTTGAGTTTGAATATTGTTTGACATAAACAAGAAATAGAATTTGTTAATTTCCAATATAAATGTGTTCAATACAGTGTACTGGTAATTGTTCTGTGAAATGTTTTTGTGTCTAATTATAAATATTTATAAATTTCATTCGCTTTATTTTATAACTGTTCTTACTCCACTGAGGTTTCGATATTAGCTATTTTAAAACTATGTGGTCAGCACCCAAATAGCTCGGATAAAGGCTCAATTTTTATTAAATAATATTTAATATATAAGGGTTGCTTAAACAAATCATTATCTGCCAGCGTTTCATGGTTTCATAATCTCTTCTTAACATATGGAACCCTATAATAATTCACTACTCAGCTTCACAAATCCGCTGTGGTATATCCAAAGTTTTCAAGGAACCGAGAACTAATTTCATCATCTTTCACATAAATGTTTGCCCTGTTCGGATATCGATCCTAGATCCCTAACTTCGTTGGCAGTTACTACTAACTAGGCTACTAGTTCAGCAGACAATACTGTTTTGTAACTGTGTTATTTATATTTCTAACAAGAAACCAGTCAACAAGGTCTTATGAGGCTGTTATTTGTTAGTCATGACTAAGTAACAACTTCATAGCTCACTCAAATTTTCAACATTTGGTGTTAATAAAGCAATGCATACGAAATGATGCTAATACATCGAATCAACATTTTCATTACCGAATGACGAATGCCATGAAAATTGAGGTTGAAGTTTCGAATTACTGACTGTGTTTGATGTATATGTAGCTATACGGGAGATTTTAGGTGTATTGATAGGTGATTTTAGGAGTAGAGCAGTAGTGTTTTGTTGCGTTTCGTTAAGCCTTTGAAACGGAAGATAAATGTAAATAAATGTGTGTGACTAAAAGTGACTAAAATATATAAGTAAATTTGCTTATACTGATGTAAATGTTGGCGTAGCTGCACAATACCATAGTTGTTTAAATGTTTTTTAATGATTTAACGCGGATGATAAGTTCGCTCGCCGTTCAACAAAACCCTAAGGTGAACTATACTAACAATTCGTCTAACATCTTTTCAACCTACAATACGGTATTTCTGTCAAATATCAAGTTGTAGCAAATCTTTGAGCTATTTGTATTGCTGATATCATTGTTCTTGTAGTCGTCAATAACATATGTATATACCTATATACATAGAACCGAATATAATACAACCGACTTATCTAGATAGGATAAAAAATATATCAAGTTTAACAAATACTTATTTCTATATATTTATTTGTGAAGGAGAGATATTTTACTTTCTATTGTGTTATATTTTTAATTCAGACATTTAAGAGATAACTTTTAAAGCGTCCTTTAGATGACGTATTATAAAATTTATCCGTTCTTAAGTGTCTCAAGGAACAAAACTTCCTTTAAATTTTAAATCCCCATTCGTCTTGTTTTACCTGAGTAAGCGGAGCTTACATAAATTCTTTCCACCTGAGCAAACCCGGGGCCCGAGGCTTGCCGGCTTAGGTATAAATATTTATCAGGAAAGCCAAGATTGCGGTATAATACTCTATAATCGCGGCCGTAACAAGTCGGTATACATTCAAAATATTCGACATGCTTCATAAAAATGTACTAAAAAAATATATTTAGCAACGACTGCGTTCGTCTACTCGCTTGTGCTATAACTGATTTCCGTTTGGTTTCCTTTAAAACAAGACATAATAATATACGCTAATAATAAAACCATTAAGTAACGTTTAGTACAGAATATAGTGCATAAATGTATTAGCAAAATGTTTACATGTTTAATGAACTTGGATATTTAAGGATAATATAAATATGCTAAGTAAATCATTTACACAACTGAAAAATGGAACAAGATATATAAACAACGTATGAGGATTTAAAACACAAGAATAATGAGAATGAAAGCCACGCTGCATCAACAGAGTATGTGTACCTTTCAAATCGAATATCAGTAATTTTGTCTCTATCTGTTCTAATAATATAAAGCTGAAGAGTTTGTTTGTTTGTTTGGACGGGCTAATCTCAGGAACGACTGGACCGATTTGAGAAAGTATTTTAATGTAATTAAGATAGTCTATTTATGGAAGAAGGCTATAGGCTATATAACGTTAAGATAAATACGAGAGGAGCAGCAATAAAAAGTACTGCGAAAACGGCAAAATTTTGAGCTTTCCTTGCGTGCGCTGAGTAAATGGTGAAAGTTACTCAAAAATCATGTAAAAAAATTAAAATTATTGTTGTTCCCCTCTAAAAGTTATCAATAAAAGCATATGTCTAGCTTTTAAGGTTAGCCCATTATAACCATTTTTATGTCCATCAAAACAGTTGTAAAATAATAATTTATATGGCAAAACAACGTTCGCTGGGGTCGGCTAGTTACTAATAAAACTTCTTAAAATAAATATTGTTTAACACTAAGAATCAGAACAAATGGAAAAATATGTGTAGTCGAGATTCATACTTTATCCTGTAAGATTAAACTAAGGGAATTGCCAACTGTAGCCAATATTGTTAAATGTATCGCTTATAAACGACTCTTATAAATCATGATTTTTTTAACATCTTAAATGATGTATATGTTTCGTAAAGTGTAAAAAATCGTAAGTAACTTCGACCGTAACCGACTCAGACAGAATAGATATAGAGGTAAGTTGGCGCTATTATGAAGTTAGTTGAGCCATTCACTCAGCTTTTACGTAATTAGTATCCCGTTACAGTACTCAGTTGCTTCGGTTTTTGTACGACTGCTCAAAGAGTCGCCATTACGAGTTTTATTAAGAGTCTGATTACAATATTTAACATAAATATTCACTGTTAAAATTATTTACCATTACGGTGCACTGCTTCCATCATATATAAGCTATAACACTACTTATATAACTTATTTTGAAGACTCTTTATTCTAATTAATATATCAGGTATATACATTTTGTCGAAATTATAAATTACCGCCTCCAACAGACAGAATTATGAAATTAATAACTGGTAAAATATAAAATTGATTTATTCTTAATACCTAATTAAAATATGCCTCATTGCTAAGTTGTGTAGGTAACCTGCTCCTAAGTATGGTATGTGTTAACTAAACGTGCGTGCAAAATTTCAGCTCAATCAGTTTAACTGCTTTAATATTTAGTTGTAAGATTTGACTTGAACAAAGATTGGAAGTTAAGTAAAAGCTTATTAAACAAAATTTTTGCCATGACACATTGACCCAAAATACGTCTTGTATCAAGTCTATCGACATGGTATGGCAATAAGGCCTATTCGTTGTCAAACTAGGGTCGTAGCAGTAGTGGAATTAATCAAGCAAAATATTTTGTTCAACCAAACAAATGATTGTGCAAATATTTTATTGTGCTTAATATTCTGCGTCTATGCCACAGGCTTTTATGGTAAACGCATGCGCGTCCTGCTACGAGTGTATCATCTGTGACACACAAGGTGATCGTTTTCATAAACGGCAATGCCATTTGTTGTCATAATTATTATAATAGATTACTACTAACGTTACATAATGATAGCCCCACACTATAGGATTCTTTACTTGTGCCTTGAACACGCAAAGACATACCACAACCAGACCGAACTGAAACTCAGAAATTTCTGCCTTTTTGGGAATGGAACTGAAAATCCTTCGAACGGTGATCCGGCATGGAGACAATTTGCGCAACATGGATCGTACTACTTATTTAACTATTCCTATCCTCTGTACTAACAACTTGACGTAAGCTTATGAAGTTTCTATGTTATCAAGGGTATTTAGTTTCTGCCAATCTACAGTTGCCCAGAGTAGAACACTGCTGCTTTAACATTATACATATGTAGCACTTGCGACAATTTTGATGCTATAACCTATTCCTGCTATAGGAACAGGATACGTTAGGTAATTGTGTCGGGTGCTGTCTAAGTTTCATATAAAAAGGACAAAAATAATAGAAATCCTAGAAATAGTAGTTGTCATAAATTATTTTATTTTATAAATTTAAGATGAGTAGCCGACAAACCAGGACGAGCCACTTGATGGTAAGTGGTCACCGTTAACCATATACATTAATAACACCAATGCATCACGGATTTATTGCCGGCCAAGAAAAAAAAGAGTAGAAGAATTACATACGTTATTTTTACTTCACCAATCCTCAGCAGCGTGATGGAGTATGCTCTAGACCATAATGATGAGGAGAGATCCGTACTCAGTAGTGGGCCATTAATGAGTTGAAAGAACAGGCATGAATATGTGAATAGTATCAAAGTGAATACTTTGACTTTTTCGATATAATCGACCACAAACTGAGAGAATAGATATAAATCATTTCTTCAATCATCCAATCTACCATAACTCTTAAACTTCTCCCTTAGCAACCATCGCAATATTTATAGTGTCACGGTTTTCAGCACGAGGCGACATAAAACGAACAGAATCAAAGGAAACATAAAAACGGGAATAAAAAATTTATTAAACCCTAGGCCGTAAATTGTTTATCTATCCATATTCCTAATAATAAAACTGTAACAAGGCCGAGTAAATTTGACTTTTTTAACTGTTAAATAGATGCAATCATTGTAATGAAATTTGATATTGAACAGAAATTACTATTAAAATTTTTATAAGACTGACTGTTAAGCTATTACTATAGAAAGTTTTGATGATATTACAGTCGAACATATAGAATTATTTATGCTGACAAATGATGTCATGCCGACATTTTATTAGAGTCAGTAGCATTTGTACGTATCGGAATACAATGTATTCGAAATACAGTCGTACACCTAATACTTTAGAATGAAATGTAACCTAAGTAAAAAAATATTAGTCCTACAAGCAGAGTAAAAAAATATATAATGTATTTGGTAGTTGCGCACGTTTCCACGTCTAAATGTTCTAGGATTGCGACCTTAATGAACGCTCTCGTTGCCCGTGTGCCTGACGCCGAACATTTACGCTCTCTTAATGTGAGCTCGCCAAGCCTTTCGATGGCGCTGGGAAGGCGAGCGATGCGCGTGCAACTTTCATAATTCATTCGAATATCATGTGGCACCCTTAAATGATCTCTTACGGACAATCATGACCTGGTGCCAGATTCGCCTCATAAATTTCTTCTCGCCGATTACTATTGCACCCTACGCTAAACAACTATAGATCTACTACTATGTAACCATTTAGATCGGTTCGTATGTGTATCTTAGCCATTACAATTCCGTAGTTCAAAAAAAATCTTTACAAAATGTCATTTAATATTTCAATTGGTTGTTTTTCTAAAGTTTGTTCGTCTATTTCGCACGGTTTAATCTTCCTTTGGTTTCCAGTTCATAACAATGTTTTTTTGTATATTATAGTCTGATTTGCTTTCAACCCATTATTCAGCACGGGTCTCTCCTCATTATTAAGGAGGTCTAGAGTCTTTTCATACACTGTCTCGAATACATAGTCTCTCAATACTCCACAACGCTGCTCTAGTGCAGGATTTTTGAAGGTTCAATGTTCGACTATTGATGTAAAAAGTATACCTCAAGTGCCTTTCCTCAGTGCCTTGTGTCCCAGTATAGTAGCAAGTGTGTAACCCGCCTAATCGTAGGCACGGTGCGCATTTCGATGCAACGGTAGCGTGTTAAGGTTACGAATGCTTCGCGTGAATTATTACCGTATATTTTAAAAATAAAACGCGTTGTTACGTTGGATTTTATACCATGTTCCACTTTTTATTTGATTGTATTATATTAAATTGAATAAAATTTATCTATAAAATAGGTATTCATATTATATACGAGTATATTTATATTCTTATATTAGGTGTCGATAACATTTTTTTTCACTATATATTCTAATTTATTCATATTAGTATTATAAACTTTGAGTCTATCTACGACAATATAAATAATGTCGAATGTTAATGTCATTCCTCGTCCACCTCATACATCATTAAAAAACATAATGTGCATGAAACTATTTTAAATAACTTCAGATAATGTTTTTCTTCTATACCCCTCGCGATATTTTTTTCTTACGTTATCGTACCACTAAAGATACTTTAAATTTATATATAGAAATCAATGTTTGTTCGTTTATTTCTCCGTCTGAAATGGTAAGAGATAGACTATCTCTTTAGCAACTGTATTCAGTAATCTCTGAAGAAAGTTTTGCTACCAAAATTTTGGGACATATAAATATTGGGATGGGATATTTGATTTGCTGATCGATTGGAACCATGATTTTATTTTTTTAATATTCGTAACATACAGTTAATGATATCAATAAAAATGTTTCATAAATAGTTTTCTAAACTTTTTATTACGACACGGCCACTAAAACCCTCACCTTATAAGTTGTACTGCCTTAACTCATTGTAAAACCTTTAAGAAGCTTTTCTATTTTCCACGCCAGGTGCGGCACTGGAGAAAATGGGAAAATTTCATTTCATTTTTCTTACAGTAGGCCTTCCGTGTCGTTGGAAATACTAAGCTTTGTAAGTTATTAAAGTCAAGCGAGAAATTCAGAAGAAAAATGAGCCTCGCGGGTTAATGAGTTGACTAATTGCCTTGCCGCGTTTTAAAGCTATACTGGTTCATCCACGTATGTATATACAAATAGGATATAAGATTACTTATTACTGTCACACCGCATCTTGATTTCTGTTTCATTTTATTTCCTTTAATTTCTTATTGTGTTGTAGTTGTAGGAAAGTTGTAAAGCTATTGCTGGTTGGCAAAAGTATGATTTTCAATTATATAGATAAAATAGATAGCTGGTATCTGAACATTTCATTTACAATTAACTTTGTATAAATGTATTATTATCGTTATTTACTATCATTATTTTTTTAATATACATTTAACAATATTTTAGAACATATTTATTTTTATTTTATTCGATGTTTTTTGTATATTACCTTTTCCGCTGTGTCTGCAAATCGTTAAGCAATTTTTCCTTACATTCTTATTGTGAGATATTGCCACTGTTGTGTGCCGACAGATTCTATAAGACATTGTGGAGGTTAATGTTGTGTATTTTTTATCCCACTCATTTTTGGTATTCTTTTATGTGAACAATAACTTTTTCCCGTAATCCCACATCAACAATACACGAACAAGTACAAAATAAGTTTTATTTACTTACCAACTCGCTCTGTTCTGTGTTAAATGTAAAAGTTGAAATTTAATTTTATTTCAACGTGTTTCAACACTTTCTAACCACAACCTGCTTACATGCAAACGTTTGAAGTGTTAAAGAGCACAATAAACTTACTATCGGATTTATTTTACTACATTTACCTGAATTTTTAAATTATTATGGTTTGTAGTCTACAATAAGATGTACAAAGATATGTATAATAATATACAAAAAATTCAGTTTCCGTATTTCTGAATGCGAAACTCGAAAAGTTGTTGAGTTATTTACATGAATTTCTAATAGACTTGTAATTACAAGATAGATACAAGATAGCATTTTAAAAGTAGATTTGTATATATTTTTTATACCGGAACTCTCACGAACAGGAGAAATTTCAAGTATTTTGGATTAACTTACAATTTCACATAAATAATTATTACATTTGTTGCTATACCGTTGATTTATATAAACAGCGTGAACCAAATTGTAGTTGGGTTTAGCTCCTTGTTTATATAATTCATACAAAGACATTATACATTGTTTGTCATCGTTGTTTCTCAGCGTAAATTGTTTGTCTTCGTCATATTAAACAATCCTACTGACCTGTTAATGGTCTTGTGGTTTCTCTCACACAAGATCATATTAAGTGAGGATTAGCAGCTTATCTTCTTTATGGTTTACTTTATTGAAGAAAGTGTTTATGAAAACACACACTACGAAAAAGTAAATTCATTAATTCATATTAATTACGCACTTCACTTCACACTTCACAAAGATATCGAAACTAAATTATTGCTGCTTAAAAATAAGAAGAGCTGATAAATGAATAGACAAAGTGCTAGAATGGACGATATGCAATTCATTGCATAATCTTGCAATTTTACGGGACCCTTTTATTCATCATTATCTTTTATTTTTAAATTACTTATACCTACGTAGCGTCCTTAATGTTAAAGACAATAGAATCGCATTAACACATCTGTTGAAAGCGTCAAAAGATTCCAAGCACGCGGAAATTATATCGCACGATAGGACCCATTTGCTTCTCGAAACTGTCTTCACCGTTTTATTTCTGGCAATTATGAAAGAAGCGAAGCCGTAGCGGAAGGACCGTAGTCTGAATTAAACAGCAGTTAATTCTATTCAAAACTATGCAGCCGTTGTCCGATTTGGCACTCGTAAAACGTTTGGATATGTGGCTTGGCATGTATTGTTTATCAAGCGTATTAGGCTGTTTATAGACTGCAAGTGTTTTCACTACGTTTGTTTTCGAGATATTTTTATTAACTACTACGTGTATGTATGTATGTGTATAAAGACCATGTTGCTGGTCCAGTTAGGTCTCAATGACTTTAATATATTTCTTTATTTAATATCTTTGCCGACGTGACTTTGACGAAGTTAGACAGGGCGATGTAAAATAATATACTGGTAAATTTTTCTTAAGTATGTAAACACCAACATTCATTCCGCTTGTTTATACGTGACGATTAAAACTACTACAATAGCAACTAGTTTATAAAGTCCTCGTCTTAATGTAGCATTATTTTATGGCCCATTTTAGCAGCCTAGTTTGTTGACGCCTTTATGTGACGCGCCAAATTGTCTGCCTCTGATATTACTATTACGTGCCTAATATTACTTTCATTATAGAAACCTTAACTAATGCTTTCACTTGTGTTTATCGCTATATGGTTGTAGAAGATAGCTTCAGTGGATTATCTAACATCATGAATATAAGTTTTGTAGGTCTTGATCAAAACATCGATATATCTGTATTGGACAACTCCGCAATCTAGTTGCTGCTGCTTCTGAAATGTCCACATTTATGTGACATAAATCTGTGTCTCGGGTCATGGGTGTTAGTGAAGTGTTATTTGTGTAGCCATAAGAGACTCAGGGAATTTGGGGGTAGAAATATGTTAGCGTTGAATTATTATTATTGGACATATCAGTACCGATACTGATAAAATGTTTTTCCTAAGGTAAATTCACCAGTATAATTTATTTTTCTTCATCAGTGCAGCGTCACCGCACACCGATGTTATCTTTGTAATTTGCGAGCCTATTTCCATCCCTCTTTGCCGATTACTCGACTTGCCTTTACAATTGATCGATTTTATCACGAACTTTCCTCGTATCTCATTATAAAGGCAATTAAAAACAACTCTGTAGATTTACCAGGCTTAGCGACGTTTTCAGATTATATATTTTAAGTCATGCTTAATAAACATTCAATTAATTTTAGGTGCATGTGATGTGGGATTTCAGTGTGTCCATTTCTCCCGAAATACAATGATGTAATGCGTGGATATTATTTTGTGAGCATTTGTCTATAACACAGCATAATGTAAATCAAAATTTTAAGTTCTAGCTGTTAAAAATATTGATGTCAAATTCTTTGAAGTAATGATTGAGCCTATTAAGCATTAGGTACGTGTGTTCGTATATGTCGGCAATGGACAAGTTTTGTCTATACTTAGTCTTAACAGTTGGAATATATAACGGAGTAGGTACTCTAATGGATCTCGGTATGATTACCGATGATACTTCAAAATTAGGCTCTAAATTATAATACGAGTACATATTCACATTTTCTTTTTATAAATATCAAGTATGTATGTATGTATGTATACATTTTCGTTGTATCTGAGTCCATTATCTAGAAACTAAACAGAGCCATGTCCAGTATCGCAGTTCAAATACTTGGACAGATAACGCGATACACAGAGAGCCACTCAATATTTTTAGCATTTGCTATCAACTTCAATTGCTTTATACGCTAACTATGTTTTTGTTTTAACCGATATAGCTTTATAATTGTCTGTTGTTTGGTGGACCGATGTCCGGAAGTTTATTTAAAAAATAGTATTTTAATCGTCAGCCGAAAGGTGTCATATCTGTCTTCCTCTTCTGGTATTTCAATTTGCATCATAAAGATTTAAACGCAGAGTACAATTCTTCTTAAAATCTAAAATTTCATAATAATGAGAAGCCATTCTATGCCCAGCACACCACGCCTTTGGAACAGTGACATTAATTTCTCATCACTAATTTTATTCTTATGTCAATTATTTTTTACTTTTTAGTTTCATAAACTCTAAAAGCATGTTTTTAGTATTTTTAAACTGTATTTTTTAACGAATATCATCATCAGTTAAATTAAATCCGATCACTCAAAGTAGGGCAAAATCAAACCCAAAAGAGTCGGTCGGTAAATATAAAGTTCTGTTTAAATAACGCCATCATACCCGTTTTGCGCCACTAGCCTTTATAGTTACTAGAACGTTCATTCAATTCACTCATAGTAAATTGAAGTTTAATAACATTTCTCATAGAAGCTAAATGTTCAACGAAAGCACTTACATCCCATAAATTCTCTATCTTAGAAGAAAATTGTTTGCCAAACTTGCGAAACTACCTGCACGGTTCTTAAAATCCATCGAACGCATTCAGGGCCTTTTTCACCGGAATTGACCGCTTTTGAACGTGTTCCAACTACTCTTTATTCAGATTTTGTTATTTATCGTAACATTTTTGAATCTTATACCAGTATATTGAAGGCAGTTACAAAAATTTGGCACGTTGTCGTATTTGGCAGGACTGCAAAGCAAACGGCTGTAAATTTTTATTATTCTATTTATTGCAAACGAATTTGCCAATTATTACGTTTTGGAAATAACAGTATAAATTGGTTGTCCCTCTGGATTCCAATGTCAAATAGATCCGGATCTGTCCAGTCTCTAGAAACCTTTGGTATATTCGGCGGATTATAGAAGGATTGAAATTTCTAGCCACATCACGTCGGCTTAGGCATTGTTGAAGCAAAGCCACAGCTTTAGACGCATTAGCTTTAGTATTAATCTATAATTTTTAATCAAAACTACAGCCTGAGTAAACCTTATCATAAGTAACAAAAGTTTGCTATAGAAAAGTCTATTTTTTGCTGAGAACACGAATCGATAAAAACCAATATTAACCATCTCAGTCACATTGGTGTTAGAAAATTTCTCAAGTACATTAAATTGCAACCAAATTTATGACAAACCGTATATCAAACATTATAAGAGTCTTAGAAACTACTATGTTCAACAGTTTAAGTCTAAAACAATGAAAATATTATGAAAACAAAAAGTAGGTGGGCCCGTTTTTTCGATGATCAATGCATATATGTACGTAAACCCATTTACTTTATATTTTCCTTTCCTACTAATACGTCGTTAACTATAAATAATTATTTTAAAGGTCTTTGTAACTCTTGTTTTGTATCTGTAATTTAATTATCTTTATAAAAAAATATAAACTGTAAGTCTGTGTCGTCAACATAGATCTTTCTATTAACATGCTTATTAAAGAAAATAACCCAGCTTTGGCGATGCGTATAATTAATTCACATTAATCTAAATAAATCTTTAGTTTCTCAGAAACTTTAATGGTTTGCAGTATAAACTATCGGTGTTCCAAATCGATACATATTTTTTACTTATCTTGTCTTCCACCAAAGGAAAGTAACCCTGTCGGAGGTGTTTTATAGTGCCAATATCTCTCAAGATAAGCTCCCCTTGCACCTTTATTTCTTCGATTTATTCATGTCCCTGCATAAATTTTCTGTTATAAAATAACTCTCATACATATCTTCAATTTCAGACTAGAGACTCCTTTTGTGGCTGTATAAAATATAACTAGGAGAGATATAGAAGTCGAGGGCAATATTTAAAAATGGTAGAAAATCGCTTTATCAATAGACATAAAAAGCAACTTCAATTAAATACGCCGTAACAAATGTTCTAATTACAAAGTCATAAGAATCTCATAAATATAAAATAATTAGGGATAACTCAAAAACTATGAATTGCGTATTTTACAAATGCTTTACGAATTAAACAATACATTCATTCATTATGATGAATAACACAAATAAACATTAATGAGGACTTAATTTAAAATTGTTTTCTACCATGTGCGATCGTCTGGTATAATCTTTGGGAAAAGCTTTTTACGTTTTAATTGTTTTTACCTTAATTTTATTTTATTGGGTGGAACATTTATTGGAAAAATTTAACGTGTATTATTATTTCAAATGTATAATGTATTTTGTAAAATATCTCTTTTCTGATTAAATTTTCTTCATCTGTTACAGGTATTTTGGGATAAGAAACAATCTTCGGTAAGGGATTCAGAAACTTTCACAGTAAGAATATTCTCTAATTAGCACGATGGAGTGGGATTAGAATTTCAAACCAGCTCTATTACAATATTAATCCTTATAATCTTTAAGGACCATTGTTAAACCTTAAAATCGTGAAATTAAAATGGAAATGTCCAAATTTCCCAACCATTGAGATGGAAAGCCTAAAAACGAATCATGGAAACAAGTTTTAAATTTTGAATGATTGCTGAGGTAAAGGTAAATTTGGGTTTAAACAGATAGAATTACCTTAAATCGTCTATTTTTCAGATGGATATTCATATGAGTAAACTTTTATCAAGTAACACTGAATTTGATATTGAAATGTAATTTTATATGCCTGTAATCGTTGATGCGAGTAATATCTGACCGACTTGAATGAATCAACCTGACCGAATTCAATATTCACACATCTATCATATTACTATTTGCCTAGATACAATTCATTGGGTTATAATTATGATTTTGAAGAGAGTCTGAATTTAGACAATAAAAAAAATTATAAATAACAATTGTCTGTGAAATTTGTTCATTATATGTCCAAATTGTGTGATTTCTTTAAATATGACTATTAAAGCGCAAACCTGGAACAGTCTTACAACATACTCGTGTTCAACTGAGTTCGTCGGTGAATGTCTGAAAAGTTTTATTTTCTTTTTCTGATTCGGACGTTCACCGCTTCACGGGGCTTCTTTCTATTTTGGTCAACAACAACCAACAAAAATAATTGTGTACCAAGAAATTAAACAAAAATTCTTAACTAGCTATTTTTTGTTTCTATACTTTGTTTAATAGGTGTTTTAAAACTTCTTTGCCCGAATCCATCTTTTTGTGTATGATACATCCGTTTATCATAAATTATATTAAATTTCTTTATTTCGTTATTTATATTCGCCAATTTAATTACTGAATCTTTCCACCCCTTTGAAAATTCTCTACTAGATTTGAAGTTCCTACTTTAGTCTAAATAATGATGATTATAATTATTTGTTATTTTATATACTTTTACGTACATGTCTATTTATTTATGTACTCATAACATTATGTTTTGTATTATATTGTATTCACTATTTTCTATATTTAAGATATTTATGTACATCCTCCATATCTTTCCTTTGTATGAAATATCTTCATGTAAAACTTGTTATACATACTTCATGTGCACAATAAATTATAAAGAAATAAATAAGAATTTCTGTTTATCATACGTATACCTTGCCTATATAGAGATCTTAACTAAACACGTGAACTACAGACAAAAACCTAGTGCAATATGTAAAAACGTAGTGCTGTACGAGCTTAAGAGTTGTAATGGAATTTAACCTTTTTTGGTGAACGTAAACCAGTAATTAAAGTGGATACTTTTCACGTTTCATAATTCAAAGCGCATAATTTGAGCGTAGAGATGCAAATTCTGCAGCGCCTATGTAAGCCTTCTTTCGCCGTGTACTGACGTAACGAAAAGTATAAATCGGATAATAAAACAGTAACAAATACGAGCGTTTTATGAAAAGGCGTCCCTTTCTTGTTTGGCAACGTAACCGCTGTTTGTCGGTGCTGGGATTTTTTTCGTTTGTCGCGGTCTTTCATCCAGTGTTCGCTCGGCACTGCATTTTTCATTTGAGAGCTGAAACTCGGTTGTCGTCGCCGAGCCAGAATATTGTCTTCGTTCAATACTTACGAACAATGCGTTTCATTCGACATGCAATTTGTCAGATATGATCGAAAAAGAAAGCTTCATTCTAAACAAGAGAAATTTTTAGGTTTTGCAGACTTATTCTTTTATTTTTTCACAATCGGTCGCGATCGTAAATCTTTTTGAAAAAACTATACCATTATAGATTAAACTCACCTTACCATTAATCAATTTGAGAACGTACTATAGGCGTAAACGTCATGAGTAAAGGTCATTTTATTAGAAAATGATTCATCATCACTAGAATAGAACGACCTAGTTACTTGACGGGAGCATTAATCTATTACATTCAAAGCCATCTGAAATTCTATATGTCTTTGTCAAATACGAACATGCTTCACATGAAACAATCAATATGTCAATTGTTAACGCGTGTCGACGGTGATTTTTATTCACACTTTGTGTCACAAAACAATTTTTTGCTCACTTATCCTGTCGGGAGTTGTCAGCAAGCGTGTCAAATGGGACGCGAAATAACGATTTTCATATTGAAATTTCATACAACGTTGCTTTTTTCGATAGATTTGATATGAAAACAAGCTATATATACCTACATATAAATGTATACTTGCATTAGAATAACTATATTCTCATGGTCCATTTGCGGTGAATTAATGATACTTGAATTCTTTTTAATTAGTGACAGATTTGAGGAACCAACAAATTCTTGACTTTTAAGTAGGGAAGGTTATTTTTTCCATTTCAAATGAAACGAAGTAAGTTCTTAACGGAAAAGTTGCACTGTAGATACTTAAAACTTGGACAAGGTTTTTTTCTTCGCATAACATTTCATAAAGCTGGCATCTTTAAGCACTAAAGTCCCTCATTGTTTTAATGCTCTGCCATTGTACGTCTGTAAGGTATTTTATTAAATCTACCACATGTTTTTATGAGCGTCACCGCTTTGCAAAAACGGGAAGTTTATACAAAATTATAAAAGTTATTGTTTTTATACGAAAAAAATTTAATATTTAATATGAAAAACTATTTTTCTGTGAATCCAACCAAATTGTATGTATTTTTGTAATCAATGTAATAAAATAAGTCGTAGTGTTTTCATTTTTATTTTGGTGTTGGCAACAATCAAACCTTATCAAATTAAAATAAATATCAATTACGTCCTACGGCAATACAATGGTAATATTTATATAGGTATAACGTTAACCCCGTAGCTACTCCCATTTCATAATAAAATCTGGTGACTAGGGGCGATGTTATTAACATTTACCCGCTGAAAGCTTACTGAAAGTAAAGTTGACATATGCCAAAGGTGACCTGGATCTAGTCTTTTCAAGAGTTTGAATTTGAACACCGTTGGAACGAAAACGGGCTATGAGAAGTTGGTCAGAAGGAAATGTATGTCAACCAGACGTACTCCTGCATTTCCAACTCGGTTGAACTCGACGACGTTAAAACGAGGTTATGTTAACGAAACAGGTTAACCAAACATAATTCCTTATGATTAAAGTATCTGCAATTCTTTTTCATGAAAATGCAGGTATCTTACTCCTTAATAAATATAGCAAACTCGTTATTATGTTTCTTCAAATCCTTTTTTATAAAGTTCTTTACTCAAAGACTCACACTATTATTACGCGCGTCGTGGCATTATAAAAGAAAGACAAACCGCCGGTTTCTGAAACGCTGATCGACGAAAAATTAACTAATAAACTGTCATATCTATTGTCAAACGTCAAACGTGAATCGTATGTCAAATGCAGACTTGTTTACGGATTAATTATTGTCAAATCAACGTTACAGAAACCCAAATTGATTTGACAGTTTATAATTTAACATGTCGGTTAGTTCGACAACATTTTGATAAGCCTTTCAGAAACCGGCCGAATGACGTACATTTTAAAATTTACGTTGTTAAGTCACATGAAGTTGGTCTGAATTGATAAGTAGAATATAAATACATAAGTTTAGTAATTCAATTTAGTCTTCAGTAACCAATCTGAAGTTAACTAATTTCTAACTAGTCCTTACACAAATTAACTAAGTAATGCAATTCTAGAATGGAATTTAAATGAGATAATTTGAAACACAAATCATAAAATTTATATAAACCTTTTTATCAATTATAAGTTAGTGTTTGAATACAGCCCTACCTCATACCTAATAAATGATGAAGTATTGTGTGATAAAAGTAACTTGTAAAATAAGTCTTATTTGTATGAAATTAGAGTAAAAATCCCCATTACTCCATACAAAACTTATCCAAGTAGATCATTATGGTGATGTAATTGGTGATGATGACATTAAAACACAGCAACTTTATGCAATTGACTAAACTTGTTCTAAAATTTTAATTCTTCTTTTAATTATTACAAGCATTACGGCTCGTGATTCAACCGCGGAAGTCAAGTAGTTGAAGCCGAGAAATCTCTTCAAGTGCTTGTAGTGGAGCAAACGACGCACTAATTGACGACGTCATTGAGCCCCAAGTTTAAAGCTCCGACGAACTTGGGGCTTTCAAATTCCAATTTTAAACTACCAACGATAGGCAGTGCGGGCCAAGTTTTATAATAATATTACACAAGTTACGAACGGTTTGGCATGGTAAGTGTGTGAACTGTGAGTGTTATAATATATGGGTTTTCATAGTTTTATGTTATAGTTTAGTTCCATTATGTAATATAAAAAAGTTTGTGTCTTTTAGTTAAGTAAGTGGTTAAAAGAAAAGAAAATCTTGTTATTTTCTTGTCCTATGTAGGTATATTATGTACTAATTCTTTTTTATGTCTACTTTATTTTAGTATAAACGACACGTGTAGACCAAAGGTCACCATGCCGGCATTAGAAAGGTCCTAGGTTCGATTCCCAGCGAGGCAGAAATTTCAATGATAAGTGTAAAATTCCGTTCTCGTTCTGGATGTGAATATTCTTGTCTTTACATATTGTATGAGTGTATAGCACATAATTATACTACACACGAATACTGCATAAGAGTACTTGTACTCTCTTTAGAGTTTTATGCGAATTTGTCAATGACTAATACGTATTTGTGACTATGTGACGATGAGACTTTGTGACTATAAATATGAGTACTGTTGGGATTAAAATGGGTGTTACCTCGTCTGATGTTGAGCACAAACCACCACGAACAGGTCAGGTTAGCTTAGACTCATAGGTACCCTTAAACCTCTTCTTTCTCTCTTGGGGATTTACAATTTAATACAATACAATCGTACACTACCTACCTTATGAACTAGTAACCACAACCCAAATCCAACAGTGAGATTCAGCAACAGGTACACAAAGCAATCATAAAAATGGTTAGAAGTTATATTTACTTAAGCCGAAGAAATAAAATACTTTAGTACGTATTGCGAAGCGAATGTTAACGATACGGCAAAGACTATGCATAGAGAAGTTTGGTGCTCCACTTAACATGGGGCTTTCAAATTCCAATTTAAAACTACCAAAGTCACGGCGCCTCCAAGTTTTATAATAATGTTACACAAGCTAGTACTCTTCGACATACAATCGTTACGAAGTTACAATCGTAAGAGTACCTTGTAATATATTACGGAAACAATTTCGGTAGGCCGATCGACGAGATAAATGTAAATTGTGTAGTTTACATAAAATTAGTTAAGTAATGTATTATGTACATTTTTTACCATATTGTAATGAAATGTACTTTCACTTCCCATATGATTATGTGTTCATTACAGTTTCACTGTAGTTGGAAAATGTTATGGACACCATATCGTTTCATTTTCTTCGATTATATTGGAATCAAAATTAGGTACAATTCAGTTTATTCTGAAGATCAAATAAATATGTTGGTACCTAATTACGTGTACGATACAATATTAAGCTTTTTATCGTGTAAAAAATTACCTTTTATAATTTTAAGACCTGTGAAAGATATGAATAATTTAATATAAATAATATCTTGGGCTACGAAATTTAAAATGCGTACTTTGTTTATTTACACTTATGTTTTTTTACTTTCTTTGCATACCACTATGCTATAATACTTCAAATTGCATATTTAACTATCGTTCTAAAGAGAAATATCACTTGACTCGGAAAAATAAGTCAGTCATTTTTGTTATTCATAAGTTACAGAAGTAAAAACTTCTCTGCGTTTAAATTCTCAAGTAAAGAAAAGAAACTTAGTATTTAAGATAAATTTCCGACTAAAGTTGTCATACTGAAGTAAAGAAAACAACAATTTATACAAATACATCAAGCGACTCGGCTGTAATTTTTTATTCTGACTCACAGATATTGTTTGGGCGGGCGGCGTCACTGAGGTCAACGGCCATGCTAATAACTTCCGCCTACCAGCTAAAGCTGGTCGTTAGCTAGACTTTAGACTGCCGTGATAAAAAGCTTTTACCTGACTTTGGATTTGATGACCCATAATTACGAATGTAGCCAGCGAAACATGCAAAACACGCGGTTTGTAAGAAGATCCTAGATTTATTCGGAAAGATTAAATTTTCATAAACCAAGCTTAAAATAAGATACGGTATCGCATAAATATGCTCGCTATTATAAATAGTAGTACCTATTACTAAATACAATGAATAAAAGAAGTATGTCTTTGCAATATTTTGCATAATGTTGCTCTAATAATTTGTTATTAGCATAGTAGTAACAACCATAGACATAGAAGCAAAAAAACAAGTATTTTCTGTTCCGTGATAGAAGCCTACAATTATTTTATATTTGGCTGACTTGAATTATAATCCCGAGCATCCTTTAACTTTTCTAAGTAAAAGGTTTTTGGGCCAACCTTTAAAAACAGTAAATAATTCTTTATTTTTTATGTAACTAGCCTATAAATGATCAGAGTCATAATGTGGTAATCTACGGTGGCCCATCTATATCAGTAAGACCAAAGACTTCACTGATGGCCAGCCAGGAACGAAAAGAGAAACAGAAAGAAACAGTATGAAGAAAGCATAACAAATAAACCTTTGTTTTCTTGGTAAGCAATAAAAACATATTATTTTAAATGCAAGTAAAACTACAAAATATCTCATTATGTACAGCAAAATAATGTGTCTAAAAATAGCGAAGAACTAATGTACGATATCGCGTTATAACATGAATACACAGTCTATATTTTCCATAAAGTTATGAAGTCCTCCTATATTGAGTAATACTTAAGATAAAATATTAATCCATAGTACAATATTTTCAATTTCCTGGACAAAAATTATTCCTGATTAGCCCATAATATCAGCGGTTTCCGAAGTTATGTCGTAACAGATTTCTTATTCCATACATTTTCATTCGTAGCATGAAATCCCGTTTCGCTAGAAACTTAAAGTAGGTATTCGTAAATAAAAACTTCGAAAAGTAAATTTACATTACAAAAGTAAATTTACAGTGACTGCTTTTACAATGAAGTTTACTTTTACTCTTTTAAAGTAATAATTAAAACTTAAACTGATTTAAAACTAAAGTTTGAATGCGATTTTAAGTTTAGGAATTATTTTGTTAAAGAGAGATATTATAGTTCATAGTACGTTAGTTTTGGTACGATATTTGATTGCAGTAATTTTATCTATGACTTCCGTTAATTCCTTAAAGTATTAATATTACATTGATATTGATATTTACATTTCCTAACTTATTTCCAAATGCGAAATCATATCAGTAGGTGTCCATTTACTGAGCATGTTTGCTTAAATAACTTGATCTACTTCAAGTAGAATTAAATCGAGCTAATGTAATAATTTTAATGACTATTTTTACTAAGTACGAGTAATAATTTGTAAAAAAACTAGTCTGCAATTAAACTAGTATTAACTAGTTTATAACATAATATATAAAAATCATTGTTTCTCTGTATGTCCTTTATGCACACTGAAATGGTAGGGGATAGAGTACTAATGTCTTTAGCCACTTTGTTCAGAATTCTCTGAAAAAGGTTTTGATACTACAATTATATCGATCGGACACATGGTTGATGAGTTACAGTCGAAAATGTTGATAATTCTTTTTT
>DWJN01000880.1:0-20548 GCA_018248895.1 Carystus phorcus
CATTACTGAGGACGGGTCTTCCTTTTCACTGAGGAAGTCTAGATTAGTGGATCGGTGGAGGGGTTAGTGGCCAATCCAAGTGTAAATTTTTACCACTAGCGGTCACCCATCCAGGTACTGACCGCGCCTACAGTATTGTAGTAGTGCCTTTTGATATTTTATGCCATTTCGATTAATCCTGCCAGCCGAGTAGTGTGCGCTTTGACAGAATACTTAATAATATACTTAATTTAGTGACAGCCATAAATGTCTGGCTTTTGGCCTCGAATTGCCTAAATGTGATAATTGCATAAGCACATAGTTTGCTAGTAAAGTTTGATTAAGCATACTTCATATACCGTTCAGAACATCATGGAGAATCTCAGGTGAGCAAATTCCCTCGATGTTTTCGTACCCAAATTTAAAATCGATTATTTTACGCGAACGTGTTGAGTAAAGCTCCTGTTGGGTGAACGAAGCCAAAGAATTAATTATTCCAACCCGGTCGTTACATATTAGGAATAATCCTTCATAATGCGTTCATATGAGATTTCGGGATTATGAGCTTCTCCATGTGTGCCAAATAATTCTACAGGGATTTTAGTGGAGTAAAGCGTATAAGTGTATCCTCTGTAGAATTATACGAAAATTGAGAACTCTCAAGTAGAGAAGTATTTAGAGTTTTATTAATATTCCCTTTCTTTTTATTTATACTTGTAATTTACGTTATTTCATAAAGCCTCTACCCTAGGTAATTAACGCCACACACTTATTTTCCTAGGATTCTCTGTATCGTGGATGCCATGGATAACACTCACACACACACAGACGGAGAACAGAAATTTAAACTCATCATTCAAACTACTGCCTCGAATCTAACCCAAGACCCTTCGATTGACGTCGGTCCGGCATAAAGAATATCGCGCCACACTCATAATTATAAATTATGCTCGCAATTTTCGATTAAAAACGTAACCATTCAAGATACCTACTAATAAAATTCTATTTAACATGTTATATGTGGCTCTACTGGAACAAAACTCGTTTTCGTAACAATCTTTTGTGTTTTATAAGTCTTTGTTTGCATTTAATCAAACCTTTACAAAGACTTTGCAAACTCAGTTTTTATTTCTACTTTAGGTCGAGTCCTGTGACGCCAATATCTTGGAATACGATAAATCCAGGTCAAGGTTCTTCCATGCATATCATAGAAGGTTACCAGGCAAGGCTTTTTGGTATAGAGAAGGTATAATAACTTTGAAAAGTTAATGAAGTTTCTTTACAAAGTATAAGCCGATGTTTAGAATTTCTAACAAGGTACGACCGCAATCAACGAGTTCATTCTTCATGTTCAATAACCACCCGTATTTATATGTAAATAGTATGAAGCAATCATAGTTTTTGCTTCCTGATTCTTATTATTCATGGACATAAAATTAGAAGTTTGAAGTATTCATAACGCACTGAATTGTGTAGATTGTTAGATAACAGCGTTAAGACGTCAGAGGTATTCGGGTAAAATAAAATTTCCGACACATAGAAAGGGCATTAACCCCTTCAGCCTTCACCAATTCGTATTAGCTGCATAGTCGAGTATCATCTCATTCATGAGTAGTAATTCACACCCTGTATTGAAAATGTGTAGGCATAAAGTATGAGAATTAACCGCCATTTATTTTTAAAACTTTGTGTATGACCACTCTGTAACCCAGTTAGCAATTACCTAGTTTCATGATTGATTAGATCACTTTCCAAACTTGTTTGAATCAGCCGCCAAACAATTCATTTTCGCTGGAGGCGTGCGGCGTTAGAAGTTGGAAAAGGCATTCACAAAGTTTACCAAGTTAAAAATTTTAGTTTAATATAGGATATTATAGAATTCAGAAGAACCAAGTAGTCAAGAATTAAGGTCGATTATCGCCGATTACAGAATGCCAGTTTAGTACTTTTTTTTTTCTTTTTTCTGTTACTGAATTATATGTGTTTTTTACCTTTTAATATTATCATTCCCCCTATGGTAAAGGGTAATATGATAAAAATATACGAAATAAATAAGAAGATAAAAGCAATATCGGGTTATTGTTGTATGAATTCTTTCTTTCTTTTCTCTTCATTAGTGAAGCTTTTTACCTGTAAGTTAATATGCTATTAATTTATTAATTGAGGTGTTGGTGATCTATACATATCTATTATAAAGTAAAGTTTCTCTGCCGCGTCTGTCTATATGAACCCGTTAATCCCAAAAACGATCGATAAAACCTCATACGATTTTCACGTTTAATATCGAAGATGTCGGAAAATTCAAGTCGATTAGAAGATTTTATCGAAAACACTGCTCATTCCTTTGACATATAACAAAGCAATGTATGGTGGAAATGTTCCTCAAATTCAATACTTTAGTTACCTTCAATATTTCATGTACCTTATAATTGCCTTTTACACCATACAATTTAAGTCAATATTATGACAGTTATCGGAAAATTAAAACTATTGCGCGATAAATAAATTCAAGCGATCTTATACTGACACGACCCGCGTGATGCGAACATTACTGAAATAATAATAAAAAAATTAAGCTGATGTTTTTTATCTATCTAAATATATATAACTCAAAGGCGACTGACTGATTGACATACGGCCGGTTTCTGAAAGGCTGATCAACGAAAAAATTAAGAAATTCAGTGTCAAATCTATTGTCAAACGTCAATTGGGTTGCAGAGAGCATGATTATTCAGAAATAATTGGCTAATCAACGTTTTAGAAACTCGAATTGACTTCATAGAACTTCCACGTTAGTATGCGTGCTAAACGAACGAAATTTTGACAAGCCTTTCAGAAACTGGCGGATAGTGATCTATCAACGCACAGCCAAAACCACTGGACGGATCGGGCTGAAATTTGGCATGCAGGTAGAGGTTATGACGTTAACATCCGCGATGAAAGGAGTTTGATCAATTCTACCCCCAAGGGGATAAAATAAGGGATGAAAGTTTATTGACGCGAGCGAAGCCGCGGGCAAAAGCTAGTATAAAGTAGAATGCATACGGAAGCGAAGGAAGGCCAGAGCGCTGGTTATCTTTAAAATTCATTATTTTGTTACAGGGTGCTGTTGGTGTTACCTGAGGTCGCTTTAAACGTGATGGGAACAATGTGGATGTTTTGCGAAGTAATTGAGTGCAAAGTGACTGACAAATTTTCTAGTATAGTGATACAAAGTAAGTAAATATATAAATATTAAATAATTACGTTGCAATAAACCACTTTTTGTGGTTTGACTTTGAAACTAAAACAATAAACATCTTTGGTATTCAATAAATCTTATTTATAACTACACATTTGTACAGAATGTGGGAGTGAATTTCTATAATAAAGCTAATGGAGTATAAAATGAACAAGTCAATAATGTTGTCAATCTATAAATATATAAGTTTGACGTCAGTTAATCATAGTTCATAGTAAAGCCGCTTTCATATCTGTCATTTGCTATAACAGGAAAGTACATACATGTGCCTATTACATTCCTGTTTTATGAAAAACATACAATTTTACGATAATAATTATTGTAGTCTTACAGCGCTTAGTAATTTTTTTGCGAAGTTCCCTTTAGTAAATAATACATTAAATTAAAGTAAAATAAATGAAATCTAATGCTAGAGGCTGTTTTTTTTTTCTTTTCTTTTACCTGTTTCATAGATAAATATGCCTAAATGTATTTAGAAGAGATAGAAAAACATTGCATTTAATTTTTTTTATTTTTAAAACGATTAATGAAATATTTATCAGTAAAGTAAGGTGGGAATCGTTATGTCGTCGTACAAATATCCTGATTTTGTATGTCGGATGTTAACGTTGGAGCTTCGTGGCCGTGTTCTTGCCAAAAGGTTTTCTATTAGGGGAAAAGCCTGTGGGCTCATTAATTCGGACGTACACTACAGTTATTACAATCATTCGTTAGTATCTCCAAAAGTATAAGCAAAAAATACAGTAGAGTTGAAAGTTACTATCTCACAGCTTTTAAGGCAAACTGAGTAACGGAACGCAGCTGGGGCTACAGAAATTATAATGCTATTCGGGTCAAGTCTAACACAACTCTACATAGAGTACACTCTACAACTTATTAAAAACAAACATCCTTTAGCAGCTGTGTACCCAGTGTTTAAGTCTGCGCTGGAGCTAACAAGAATTTTATTACGACTACATTACTAAGACAGTACTGGATTGTTGACATAAAATATTATGTTTTAACTTCCGAATATACGTATTTAGTAATAGTTAATGTTAATTCAATTAAGATGTATTTAATGTATTTCTTCTCCAAGAATTAGAAATGACATGTAAAAAAGAAAAAAGGGTGGAAATTTGTAGATACTTTTTACGTCCTGAAATCCATTCCGAGTGAGACAGAAATTTGGAAGATGTTTTAAATTTTCTGTCCTCGTTTTCTTCAATGAGTTCTCTATGCCACCCACGACAGGAAGACTATGAGTGTGTAGCGTTATTTATTATTTATATTTT
Organism: Carystus phorcus; assembly: GCA_018248895.1. NCBI lineage: Eukaryota > Metazoa > Arthropoda > Insecta > Lepidoptera > Hesperiidae > Carystus > Carystus phorcus. The sequence goes on from DWJN01000880.1 coordinate 4,495, forward strand.
TAATCGTGTTTAAAGGTATTGTGCTATTCAACTGGGTCCAGCTCGGCCTAACAATTTTCGGCCTGTTTATGGTGTTCGATCCCCTCGGCTCGGTGAACTACGGTGACATGCAGGACACGCCTAATCAAGTGAGACATCACAGGAAAGTAACCGGTCTATGGTCGAGACGATTCAGATGGGCTTTCTGCTGGCTGAAGAGAGACGAACACGGAAAAGAAGCATTTCAACAGGTTGCAGGTATATTTGATTATTTGATGACGGTTTTTGGTGTTTAAAACGATGCATAGGTGCTTAATATATTCTTATTTAAAAAAGAATAAATAATTTTATAACATTCTGTTTAAAAATATATTCTATATATTTCCCTCCAAAATGCCTCTAACGTCACATGTTTGTGAAGCGCAGATTAAACATAAATAGGAGATGAACAAGTGACGTTAATGGTGTTTGTTGCCACGTGACATAGTCGTATTATTATTTGTTCAATGTTAATTAGCACTTTAAAAATAAACAATATTATTGTTACATGGAATTTCTAAGGAGACTCACTCGTGTTGATTAGTGATGAAATATAAAAATAACTTTATTATTCTCTCAAATATAGTAGTAGTATAGATAATTATCTTGTTTTCTTATAAATCGATATCCTCAATCCTGATAAACTTGGCATTGAGCTGATCGCGTTATTCTATAGTAATTAATTCCGCAATAGGTTGAGGAAAATATTGTTCTGTTAATTAAAGTTATTATTGTTAAAATATTATTTTACTTGACCGTTTAAACAGGTTGCGGCGAGTTAGTATGAATATGCTGTATTTAGTCCACTATCGGTCCTTAAAAGTTCTATCTTGTCCCTCTAAGTCCACGTACTTTTATATTTATAACGGCCGTGAAAAAACGTCTTATGTGTTTCGGCCCCAATTTCGGATGATACAATACAATATAATATGTATACGCTTCTTTTTTGCAAACAACGCATTGATGAAGCTTGATGTTATTGATATGTATAGGTTTTAGTGACCATAAAGTGGCTAGTTTGCTCGTTTATCGATTATTTATATAAAACAATTTATAAACAATATGGTGTTTGTTACATTGATCGTGTATTTGATAAGTACACGAAGTTATGTCATGAATACATCAGTACATCTCGTCACACCACATGGATAGAAAATGACACGATCAATTTAATAGAACTAAATAAACGACGTAATAAAAATTTGCAATTGATTTATAACGTAATGTGGTTGTTATTGTAGTATTCTTGCGCTCTATGTAATATCTACTCCTGTAAATAGTTATAAACTATGTCAGTAGGTACTTCAATAACTTAGTGAATATTGCACATGCTACCTACTAAATAAAATATGTAGTCTCTGGTAAGTATGTCTGTAAGAAAATTTTCCGTGAAAAGAAAACCGCCGATTGCTCTACTGTCTTGGATATTTGTTTGTATTTTTTTCTTGTAATTGTGTGCAATAAAGTGTACTTGTATTATATTGTATTGTATTACACAAAATGAATAGAGCTGTTTATTTATAGATGCTTTTTATACTTTGCAAGTTATATTAATTAATTGTTTATTTATTAGTTTTTTATTCTTAAATATAAAGTGCTAATATAATCGTTTATAGTTTACCTCATGGAATATAACGCTCTAAAATCTATGTACAAAGTTAATATCAGTTTTATTAAAAAATTAAAATATGTTATCCACATTTTCATCTTGTTAGATTGATTAATTATCTTTTTAATAAAGTTAGGTACACAAATGTGAAGTTAATAAAACATTTTATGATAACATTTGTTATTTATAAGCTATGACAAACTGGGTATTATGTCAGTGTTACACGTATAAATGAGTGTGAATCAGCGAGAAGACTATCATACAACTTACCCGGTCATAAATACAAATACTTATCAGTGTTTATGTTCATATATCTTGTTGGACTATCTCACTATGGATGTTACAGAATCATAACTAATAAACAATAGGCATAGATCCAATTGAGGTTTACTATGGAGCATCTGAGTCTATTGAAATTTAATATAAATACTCAACACGTGATATTTCGTCATCGTTTATACATATAGTTAGTACCACGTCGGGCTGAAGCATGGTTAATGCACCTACGTGATGTTACACCTAATAAGATTGAAGCACCCATTTACAGACCCTTTTTTTCCTTCATTCTCTTTAATAAAAGAGGCGTTCTTTTCATTATTATATTTATTGCTTTGTTTGTACATTTTCTTTTCTGAATCTTTAGTTATGAAATTATACAAGACTATAACTAAAGAAAGATGCCTAGAACGTTGTTTAATTGTGCCCTATTGTTTTAGCCCTTCTCAGTGCGCTATTCAGATCTACTGACCTCGTTCCTTCAGACGTAGTAGCAGGATGCGTTCTTTTAAGAGTCCGACAGAAGAGAGAAACTAGAGAGATGCGGCGAATACAAATGCTAAATGACGAGGAACCTATTTACACTACGGACGTGAATAAAGTATTCTCAGAAACTCCTCCCTGGATGAACCTGGACGACGCTTTGCATTACCTGAGGCTGTCTATTGCGGCGTACGGCTGGCCTTACGTGCTGTACCGGCATTGTTTTACGGGATTTTGTAAACTGGCTCGACATTTGACTTGCTGTTGTTGCAGGTGAGCAAACGTGTTTTACTTCAACTATCTCATAGGCCGTGGTAACTCAATAACGACCAGCTTGCTTTTTTAACTGGAGCGAATCGATGTTTAATGGGGCTATTGGGTTTAGAACTAGTTGAGTATCTACTTATTTATTTTAGGCCTGCCTTAGATTTCCTGTGCACCAGTAAATGATCAAGGATTTCTGTCGGCTTTTATGGAGATACTGATAAGGTATATACACAAATGAACAGAAGCTATCGTTACAAATAAGAGACTGTTTTTTTTTTAAAAACGTATCTTTTGGAAATTTATTGAATAGGCTACTTCCGAGCTTTTATTGATTCTATTTTTAATTCTTCTATTTATAATTCAGGGGTGCCGTATAACTCGTTTATTACTTTTTCATTTAGAACTATTTCAAAAGATATTCATGCGTTTATTTTAAAACTTAGTTTAATCTGTATAAAATGTGGAAATACATGAAGTGTTCCACAAATATGTGTTTTCATAATGTTACATAATTCTCGAGTCCCACTCCATCTCACGCTAGGTCCACTCTCGGCTAGGTCGTGCTATTTTTAAACCAACCTTTATTTAGCCTGCTGAGATCTTCAATGAGTGCCTTGTCATACATATCACTACATGTCAGAGACAGTAAAATATGAATCTGACCGCTTCAGTGTAATAGATTCTAATAATGATTTATTTCAATACCTTCATAGGCCAAAGAACTCTATAGTGACTGACGACAATTGCTGCCTGTGCCATTTCGCCGGAGTGAAGTACATGTCGAAACTTTCTGCCGATGACATCATCTTTGCGTCGTTCAACAATCGCGTCTTTGAAGTGAGTATATCAGTCTCAGTTCAATGGTTCTTTAGGAAGCGATTTGATGCCAAGATTAATGATATGAGTATGCATGTATTAATACCGATTTCTCCTTGACGTGTCGAGGAGTTTAAGGGACTTTGACTGCGGCAATTTAAAGGCAATAACCAGTGTGTAATATTTGAACTAGTTGTAGCTTAATGGTTTTTAAGGTCTCTTGTTGAAGAGACCACAGTTTTATTCCTGACTATTTTCAAATGATGTGCAGTTTTACAATCATCACAATATGCTTCGATAAAACGAGATTTTCACCTTTTAGATATTAATTAAAGTGATGGGCAACAATAAAACCTTGATACTATGCATTAAACCTATTAATTTATGTGGAAAGGGTCATTAAAGCGAGAGTTACGTAGTATCTACATAGATAACGACTTAGAAGACGTTTTTATATGACGAGCAGTGGACACGTAGTAACCGGTTGAAACGTATTTTGCGACACCTATAAGTAATTTGAACTCATTAACCAACTCTTAAGTATGCAAATCAATGATATGCAAGTATAAGGCTCAGTTATTACTCTCTATCAGACACTTTCACTTTTTGAGTAAATTTGTTTAATATATTATGAAGATAATAAACTGTGGCAAAGTCGCTTTTATTATTATATATCTTTAAGTAGCTACTTATACGATAAAAATCTGTAGAATATTGACGGCGTAAAATTTTAATGTGCCCATTCGGGTTAATAATCTACAAATTTTATCAGAATTTTAATATACAGTGCGTCAGAAATCAGTGAATTGCGTGTTGTTTTGATGATGGAAAAATGGAATTATGTGTATAAATAATATCATCGTCTCTGATTTTCTCTGATTCCAGTTTTTGGCCATCTTCCTATGGGCCATCAACGTTAGGTATCTACGTATTTGAACTGTAATTGACTCACTTGCGTCCAAATGTTTATCGATGTTTACAAATTAACATTATCCAGCTCCGCACCGAAATAGCACCATCTTTGTTGTACTACTGTTTTGTAACACATGCCAATCAAATCAATTCTATATTGGAAGTATAAATACCAATAGTTACAGACGTGTTATAAGATGATAATGAAAACAGTTATTCGTTAAACATTAACACTACATAAATAATTGGAAATAATTAGTATTATTATTGTAGTTGTTTTGATATTAATTTACATTGTTTGACACTGTTTAATTTGTATCTTTTTTTAAATTTGAATGTTTATAAAATTAAATTCATTAAGAAATTTAATAGATATTTTTTTTTACTTCTTCAAAAAGCTAGCAGTTTCAGTTTTTAAATATTTTTATTCTAGCGCTTTAAAGATGCTTATAGCACGTTTAACAACAATCTGAGAGTTAATCCCTAAAATATCCGTCCAAATGAGCACTGCTAATTAAAAAAAATTGGTATTGAAAATACAACATAAAACATTTTTTTGACAAAAATATAATAGGTACCTACTGTTCGTCATTCACGTCTATTCTGGTCTCTATAAATTCTCTTGAATATTACGTTGTCATTTTTAACATGAATGAAATTAAACATACGAATTTTGGTAAAACACGGCAAGAAATCGATTTATTTGACGACATATTCTCGCATATAAAATTTGGTAATTAGCAACAGGTACTTGGTATATGCCGAGAGTCAGGTTTTTGCAAGCTTTCAGTAAACTTCACTCGTTATTTAAAGCGGAGTGTATGCTAATCATGACCCAGTTTTCAGTTTTCACGACTTGACACTCCACGTCCCTAATTGTGTTTCTGAAAATAAATCAGAATTAGCTGAGAGAAACTGCCGACGTTTTCAAATAAACTAGTATTTGGTGCAGTAAGGCCAAACAGCCGAGCTATAAATTCAAGTACTTATGTATTAGGTACATAATTTACTGTCAGTTTTATTACGGCACGAAACTGATAAACGAATGATATTGATACTATGTTTAACAAGTGTTTGGCAAAAAACATGGCAGAATTTGAACTAAGCAAAAATTTGACGGAATAAAAACACTTTTATGCTTTTTATGAAGAACTAGCTCTTAAGTTCCGATGGTTCTGGAATAGGATGACTCCATCTACCATATTATCTAACACCTGCTCGTAATGGGTCATGCTGAACGACTGACCTTACAAAGGGATCCAGTACCTATTGGATGTCGTCGGAATTGGTTAAACTTGGTCGTATGCCCCGACACTGGTACTGAAATATGTCTTTCTTACGGGTCGAATTTTAGGATATCTTCGAATGTTAATAGTACCAGGTCTTTAGCTTTAGGTCTTAAGTACTCTTTTTTGTTTCAGTTACCATTTTGCGTGATAGCGGACCATGACAGAGAAAGCATAGTAGTAGCGGTACGAGGGTCTATTTCACTACGAGACATCTTCACGGACTTTACAGCTGGCTCAGAAAAGTTTGAGGCTGATGGTAACTAATCATATTAGTATCTAATCATTAGTATTTTAAAACAATCATTAGTTCTGTGTAAAAAAACATCTTCCCTTTTGGTTTCCAATCTTGAAATTCAGTAGTCGCTTGATATTAGCGAAAGTTCCTCAGGTTGAGATGATACCTCCATGAATAAATTATTTAAATTTGAATTTGATAGGTGCAAATGCAAGGTGACAAAAACATTAACCCACGCCGTAGCCTCTTGAAAATGTCGGTCAAAAAGCACAATTGCCAAGGCTCAAACACCTCTCACCCGTCCACCAACCCCGAACGAAAATCCCCCAAAATAAAATTGTAGCTATAGCCCACTATTTACCATTACACATTACAACTTACCACTGTTACCATATTGTTTAGGTTTACCAGAAGACACGGCAGCCCACAAGGGAATGTCGATGGGAGCCGCCAAGATGTTGCGCCGACTGATGCCAATCCTCGACCGAGCCTTCCAACAATTTCCGCACTATGATCTAGTCCTGACAGGTAAAATAGATCAAATAAAATAAAATCAAATCTGTTTTATAATGTATGTCTGATACACGCATTGGAAAGTTCCGTGACATATGAAATTAGGATTCATTTTATCGATGGCAAAAATAATTTTGCATTTCATTATTTATTAATAGAAGTTATTTCTAGCGTCGAAAGGAGTGAAAGTAAAAGTAGTATACAATCACTACTTACTGTCTGTCCAATATCTTCCGAAACGTTCATAAATAATAATAATCCTTTGAGAATATTCCAATAACATATATTATAATAATTATGTTATTGCTACCGTTTTATTTTCTTTGTTTTCAGGTCACAGTTTAGGTGCCGGTGTTGCAGTATTAGTAGCTTTAAAATTAAGACCGAGATATCCTCATCTTAAAGTATTTGCATTTTCAACGCCGGGTAAGAAATATAAATACCCACTTTAATTCTATGTTATTGTTTTTATAATAAACTGACAATACAAGACACTAAAAAACCTTTTAAGAAGTCAGCTTTATGTCATCAACCATGCGTCCAATCAATCAGCAAAAAAATAATATTTTCGTCTGTAACCCATCAACTATGTATCCGATCGATATAACTTTGATTCCAACACCTTCTTTAGGGAATTCTAAACAAAGTTGTTAAAGACATCGGAGCTTTATCTCCTACAATTTCAGAGTCCGTAAAGGACAAATAAATATACAAAAAAAACACACATACATTGATTTTTATATATGTATGTAGATACAACGACACAAGAGTTTCAATAAGAAATTATTATCAAACACTAGCTGACCCAGCAGACTTCGTACCGCGTAGAAAATTGTCGATTTTTAATCAATTCCTGGCATTTTTATATTTACTTACCTTTTAAACCTTCCCTGGACTTCCACAAATAACTAAAGACCAAAATTAGCCAAATCGGTCGAGCCGCTCTATAGTTTTAGCGAGACTAACGAACAGCAATTCATTTTTATTATATAGATTATCATTTATATGTAATATATAATAGTGTTCGCCGGCCAAGATACGAACGTTGTACCTCTTCGGCAGCCAACGTTACTCCCACTATGTTTCTTAAAACATAATTTCACTTTTTATGCTACTTAACCTTGCTATTCTAGAAAATGAAGTCTAAGTAACTATTTAGTATTAATTAATGCAAGGTCATACTTGATAAAATCAGTCTGACGCAGTTGCCGTTTCCTACTATTACGTAGATCCTCAGATAGCCACGCGACGTCGATCTTAGAAACATGGTAATTGATGACACGTTAGCATTTCTTTAAAATATTTCTTAGTTTGAGCGAAATATATTTAATTTATGATGAAGAACTATAAAGTTTTATACGCTTTTATATATTTCTATTTACGTATAGTTAAATAAATATATTAATTAAACTAATGGAAAGGCGGCGCAGTTCTAAACAAATGTCGCTACTCGAGTTTGAGACAACCGTACATCATAACCTGTTTTGAAATCCTCAAGATTTAAGAGTCAATACACAATCGTATATGTTTGGTAGCACGATTTTTAAAGCACGACTCATTTTAGCTCTAAAACAACAGCACAGGTGAAAATAATCTACCAAAGAGTTGTAATTTGTACAGCTGTAACCTTAAAGAAGAATAAATAAACACTCTAAACGACCTTGTAATTGTATTTAATTGTAAAATGATTGAAATATACAGCGTAAACCCTAACACTTACAATAAAACGACGTACAAGGAATCCTACTATTGAATTGAATCGTAAAATATTTGAAACATACAGCGGGTCTAATAAGTCGAGAAGCGGCGCGGTACACCGAGAGCTTCGTGCTCACCATCGGGGTGGGCGACGACCTGGTCATGAGGCTCAGCGTCCACAGCATCGAGAACTTGAGGACGAAGGTCATACAGACGATACACGCCACCAAATTACCTAAGGTAAGTTTATTGACACGGTAAAATTGTTTATCAAGCTTTACTCCGAAGTATATTATTGTTGTATAGATTAAGATTGTGTGCATTCGTTATCACATGCAATACACGTAAACAAATTTCGACGACCCGCGTGGCGTAATCGTGGTCACCACATCGGACCACCGATCGAAGGATCCTGCATTTGATGACTTTAAATTTCTGTTCTCGGTCTGGGTGTGTATGGCACCCACGACACGGGGTATCTTAGTGTGAGGCTGTGAGTGTGTGTCGTTATTATTAAATTACTTTTAACACATAGAATAAAACTTCATATACACATATGTATATAGTCTCTAAAGAGCTGATTACCACAACTAGCTCTTATAAAACATTGTTAATCAGTTGGTATTGTAGAACACCAATACGAGCAAAAGGTGACGTGTACTCGTATATCGTACACTTTACACTTTGATTTATAATTTATGCGAAACTATAATTATAATTCCCGATTTTACCTTTAAATATAGGCCCGTATTAAACATATTTATCGTAGTCACTAGCAACCGCTTCAACTACATGTTAAATTTTTCTTATAACAGTACCGAATAATGCTGAACGGTTTCGGATATGCACTTTTCGGAGTCCCCGCTCGGGACCTGGAGTCAACCTGGAGGCGGCCCGAGGATCTGGAAGCCAACCACTCGGACGACTCCACGGACGCGCTACTAGTCCAGGGCGTGTCCACCGTGAGTGCTGTCAGTGTAAACCTTTCTCTTACCAGGAGTGCCGTGTGCCGTGTGCTTGCCGCTCGCTGCTTTCAATGTCATCTTGTCTGGTGTTGCCGCTCTACAAACTTGTCTTCCATCGTCATTATCATGTATTGTACTTATTGAGGGATCATGTACTAGAGCTACGCCAAATTTTAGCGAATTCACGAGTATACATGAATCACTTAACAGCTCTAAAGTTTTGAGGCCTTTTAGACCCAATGAATAGTGTATTACTGAGTGTTGGCTACGCTAGTACATTATAGCTCAATGATTATTTTTTGTAAGCTTGTAAGGATGTATATTGTTTTGCTTCTGAAGATTAAGTTCTTATAACCGCACTTTTGTTTGCGAGGTAGGTATCATTCGTTTTTTGGTTTTCGATCAACTGCAAATGTTTTCAATAAATTTGTGTTTGATCAATTTTCATATAACATTATTTCCATCATTATTGTTATCAAAACAAAAATTTTATTGCCGTAAACAGTAAACGATTACGCGACTTTAACAGCACACAATTTATATTGGACTTGTCTTAACATAATAATTATGATTATTTTTTAGTTTATTCAACTGAACATGTATTTTGACTAAATCAAATTACTATTTATGTATGAAATTAATAAGAATAATCGAAATAATTAAGGCCATAATTAAACATTTGTGCAGATCTCACTCCATGTTTCTTCACAGTTCACCTTTCATTGTGTTAATTGAGTGTTAATTAACGTGTGATTTGTTTGGTGTTGCTTGTTGTGGTTACAGATGTGTACATGTAGTGTATATAATATAGATATACAAATGTGTATAGGTGTACAATAACCAGTGTATATTTTACCTTTACTTTCTTCGTTACTAAGAAAAGCAACAGAACCTTTAAAAATATGTTTTTTTTTTAATTGGGTGTATCCGTATTATTAAAAAAAAAATGTTTCAATAACCCATCAAAATGTGACGTTGAGCAATATGGCGTCGCACTAAGTATATTTAATTTAATTAGGGATGACGCTTATATCTATATACACAAATTACTATACCGTCGACGCCCAAGATTGGAAACTAATTCATTTGAGCCATTGATAAAATTGCCAATTAAGAAAATATTGTTTTCTAGCAATTGAATTTATTTTTGTAATAACTATGTCGATATCAGAATTAATATAGAGATCAAGGCAACTTAAGGGGAAAAATATAAATTCCGTTTATTCCATACCCTCGAAATATCCTGAACACGGTTACTCATTATTCTAAGTACTTACTCATTTGTATGTAAAAGAAGTCTTATTTAAAGCGAAAACAAATTATCTTTAATTCCTATCCGAAATGTATTTGAAAACCGAATATTTTTAATTTAAACTTTTGTGGTGGACAATTTGTTTGCCTTCAAAAATTTTTTAATGAGTATAATATGAAAATAAGGTCAGTTCTAAATGGAAAATATCAATAGTGATAACTTTATTTTGGCGACTACGAAAGCATAAATTCTTTTATTCCCTATTTCGTAAAATTCTGCCCTAACACTTGTCATCGTCAAAAGGAAGTAGCCATCAACATGAATTCCTGTTTAGTTATTATGGTATTTAATCTACAATATTTTTATCAATACCTATCTAATACCATTGCGCAAATTAAAAATTTTACGCTTTCTGATAAAAGAATTAAGTTCAATAGACCAGTTCACCGTTCCCTATCACTCTGTAGGATCTACCGTAAGCTGATAAAAAGGTAAATGAAGGTAACCGATACGCTAATTTATCAGTATTAAGGATGATAATTATGTTATTATTATATTGGCAATGCTGTAAAGGCAATTTATCTATTAACAATAATAGACAACATAATGGACAACCATTATGTTGTATTACAACTATGCAAACATTTCAAGTATGCTTTATTGTACCTATAATTGTTTTATATTATCTGCAACAACTGTAAATTAATAAAATGCAATAAACTATATTAGTTTTCCTATAATAGTAAATATGCATAAATAACTAAGAGATGATGTAACTTTGTAAGTTATAAAACTTTTAAATATTACCCAGTTCGATTCTACTTCTCATTTTATAACGAGACCACCAAAAGTGAATCTGTGATATGATATCTAGATATGAATGAACGATGTATTATCTGCATTAGAAACAAATTCATTCAAATTTCAGGAAGCGGCGCTAGTGTCGCGGAACGTGTTCGCGCGGCGTTTCTCAACTGCGCGCCTTTTCACTGCCGGACGCATTCTACATATCGTTAGACGCAAACGTATGGGAATCGAGAAGTAAGTATAATCTTTATCATTGAAAGACTGAACAGTTCTAAGAAATAATATGAAACATATTTTCCAAAATATTTAAATAATTATTCTTTTTCTTATGTCTGAACATTAGCAATGAAGCGGACGCAGAAAGGTAAACATATAGCAGTTATTAAAAGTATAGATATGAATGATATACAACTCAGATCAATAAAAAATACAACAACAATACATTCTGTATAGTAAAAATGTATTCAAATTCAAAATCATTTATTCATTTAGATGTCTATAAGTGTATGTAGGTTATCACAATACACTTATGCACGTCATTATTTGATTCTACTCTCATTTGGGATAGTTGCTTAAACATCGAGGAGAAACGGCGTTAGAAATTTGTCAACAAAAGTCAAATTCAGGTTACAAAGTATATTTTAATCTACGTGAAACTGGATGGGATACTACTTTTTCTAAGCATCCTTTTCATTAGTGAGCCTTTGTAGCAAAACCTTTACCTACTGTTCTAAATATACACTTACCCACAGATAACAATAGTGATTCATAAATATAAACTAAATATTATTTCAAAATTATATTGAATAATTTTCAATTATGTAAATTCCACAGAAAAGTTCGCACACAAGAACCTTCGTACGAGATGCGGTGGGCGTGTCCCGAGGACTTCATGGAGCTGCAAGTGATGCCGCGAATGTTGCTAGACCACCTGCCGGAGAACGTGCACCGAACGATACAGACCGTCATAGAGGAGAAGCACACCTACCGCGTCACACAGATCGTATAAACCGCCTAGCAATTATCGTATACCGTTTACATATCGCACCCTTAGTAATAAGGGCACAACTAAAAAAATTAGATATTTGAGGTTCTGGCATAAATGGGTTATATTGTAAAAATGTTGTAAAAATATAACCCATTTATGCCAAAAACTCAAATATCCTATTTTTTTAGTTGTGCCCTTATATTACTAAGGGTGCGATATAACGTATGCCGACTGTATTATATATACAAAAGTTAAAACAAGCAACGTATACGGCTCCCAAATGTCTCATAGAATATTGGGAGAAGTCGTTGTAGTTGTCGCATTGAAAAATTATAAACTCCCCGTATTATAGTAATTTATTGTTTTTATGTTACTTTCAACTGTGCGAAATAACGCGGTGACTAAATAATACGATCTGTATTATCGCTTCTGACATCAAAATGAACCAATGAAATTTCAGCAGAGAGTACCGAACATTTCTATTCTAAAAACAATACGGGCGAATGTTTTCTTACTTTCCGGTAAGAATCTTTATTATATTCAGAAAGAACTATCGGTCCGATTTCAGTAATCGAGTTTGATGCTATGAGGTCCAAGAAAGATTCTATTTTTGGATGTACGTGGATGTGTGCGTATATATGTAAAATTTTGGATAGATGGTCTTATGGGGCCACCCAGAAGTAGGCTCGAAACTAGTTGAATCTCATTCAGAATAATAAGAAATAAGGAATTAGAATATCTGTATATACCTAATAAATAAATTAAAATCGTAACGGACTGTAAATAATAGATGCGTAATAAACAAGTAACAAATGTTTCTATTTAAAAAGGCATAAGTAGGAGTAAGTATCGTGAGAAGACTGTGATGATGTTAAGTATGGAGTTGTTATGTAAATGAAATGTTTAAGAGTGTTTGGAGATTACTTTTGTTATCAGTTTGTGTAATTAAGTTTGTGTAAAAACCGCGACAGAAGTATGAGTTAAGTGATAGTATGCTTGTTTCGCAGAAACATGTTAGTATTATAATCTCAATGGCTACGTATAGATCTGATAAATTGTTTTAAATTACATGTAGTGTAAAATGAATGGCATTTTTGACAGTAATGAGGTTCCCAGTGGATTTTTATTGGTACGACGTATTTGTGAAGTTTTAGATGATTTTATTTATATTATGTGACTTGTGATGGAAATTAGGCCCTTAGTAGAACCGTTTATTTTGTTTATCCTGGGATAAGAGTCTCGGCCAATCCATTGGTGCAGCGTGGTGGAGTCTTCTCAATCATTGAGGAGAAATCTATGCTCTGTAGTGGGCTATTAATGGATTAAAGTCAAGTGGGATTTTAAGCATTTGCAAATAAACATATCTAAATATTAAACGACGGATAGATAAAATTTAATCTTCAATTGACACTAATTGACTTTTGTTTTCCTAAAATAATAAATAAAATGTTGTGACTTTTAACTTACTTTGCTCAATGGAAAAGCAATAGATTTTTTTTTTTGTAATTAGTAGTAAGAGGCCAATCAAATCAGTACATGTTTTCTTAACTCGCAAAGCTACCACTAAGTACAATAATTAGACAGTAGTGTAGTGTACCGTTACCGAAGTCAATTACGTAAATACAAAATATTTTTTAAAGTTATGTGTAAGTAGCAGTGGTAAAGATTTGTAGTAACTTATTAATTTGCTTCAGTATATCGTTTTTTATCTCGACAGTAATATATTATTTAGTATTCGGAATACGTAGTGTAGGTTATAAATGTAACGTCTTGACTTTACCTCGGCTATGATCAGAAAAATAACTTTATGTAGTAAAAATATACTAAAGGGCCCTTTTGTAAATGATGACTAATTTTGTTTCGAATCTTTTAGTCTTATCTTTTAGATTTTTTCTAGTATTATAATACGATTGTGATGTTTCTTTCTTGCCACTCCACGAATGTTACCAGCTATAAATTAACTATTACTTTTTCGTTTCAAAACCTTTTGAACATTTGCGAAAATCAGGACTCTATTTGAGACCTAAATTTAGTATGTACAACATTTATCTACTATTTGATGTAGACAAATTTCGGGAACAAAGATTTTAGAGAATTGGTGAAGTTGTATAAGCATTTTACTTTTCTGTTTAAGCATTTACCTCAATTAAGTACTAATTAATATACATTCCAATGTTTTCGTCCCTCAGTCCATTGACGTTATGTAACATATCAACGGCGAAGCACAACATGCGGGATGGATCGTAATAATTGTCTAAAAAATAAATACTCTATTTTAAGATTGTATATATATAATTCAAGATTCGTAACTTTTATTTCAAATTCTGACTCTTTTTCAAATTGCAATGACCATAAATTTATAATTAGAATATAATGTAAATGCGACCATTTTAGATGTGTCATATTCAATAAGTCTTCGTCGACGATATATTATGTACTATCTATTACATACTAGAAATGCTTGTAAAAATATGTGTGGTGCCTTTTAATAGTATCTTTTATAGGCGACTATTCGGTTCGCAAACTGAACTACAAGTATTTATATCCAGCTTTTAAATAAAAGCGATTGATTAAATTATGGTAATATTTCCTAACAAATAATGTTTACACTATGAAAGATCTTTCGACTTTCTGTAAATGTATTAAAATTCATTAATATAACCATGTATAAAACAGTACTTTTTTTCTTAGTTTTTTAGAATTTTTCTGATATATTTATAAGGTGTATGCCGCACAAATGCAATATTCCGCGATCCTGTAACCACGCCCATTATTTTGAACTATTATTTTTACCTTTTGTGATCAAAATCTTTTTACTTTATGTGTACTTTGTAATTGTAAATAATTATAACGAGGCGTCCTTGCCAACATTTTGTTACTTAATCGACAGTATATTTCACGAGTATTGTACTCGTTCAAGTATTAGAAGGACTGAGGTTCTTTTCACTTGTACCCTAAATTAGGGCTTTATATTCTCTCACTGTGTCTTAGATTAAAATAAAGCCAATAACTGTGTTGGGATTATGTTAATTTATATTAAAATCTATTTTAAGTATCTTTTCTGTTTTTTTATCCCGTATATTCCGTAAAATATAAAACTACCTTAAATAGATTAACAACCTAAAAAAGCGATATATAATTTATTTGAAATAAAATAATTTGGATTAATGGATACATTTTATTCCAAGTGTATTATTTTAACAAAAATATAATTTATAATTAGTCTCTCAGTCCAAAACATATTATCACAGCAATATTAATATCAAAGCCAATTCTTTAATACATAACTGTCCTTATAATAAAATTTAAAATATAATAAATCCATCAGCCCCTAAATACTACATTTGGTGTATTTAATACAAGTGTATTATTAATTATTTATTGTTTAGTTATTAATAAAAAGATAAATGAGCATTAAGATTGGAAATAGAGTGAGATCGAAGTCTTTCATACATTAAACGTTAGGCTTATATCATCTAATTAGGTTCCGTAGCTCCGTCATAGCGGCTTGGGTCACTGCAGTTTTATTTTTCTCGGTCTTGTACCTGTAATAGAAGTATCCATTAGACACATGTATACCGAAAAATTATCTTAGCTTGTTGATATTCTATACACAAGACAATCCTGCTGATAATAATTTGAATAGTGACGAAAGTATCAAATATTTCAAAGTACAAGTCTAACTAAAACAATTTCCCATTACGTAGAATAATCGAAAAAAAAAAAACATTTATTTTTAATAATTAACAATAGCAAGATAGGAAAATTTAAACAATAACAAACAGAATAATATACTCTGTAATTTTTAGGACTCAATGTGTCGTGGTTGCCGTGAACAATACATAAAGACAAGAACACACACACACCCAGACCGAGAACAGAAATTTAAATTCATCATTCAAGTTTCTGCTCGATCGTATCGAACC